>CM077230.1:36391688-36561688 GCA_039654775.1 Spinibarbus caldwelli
GCTCTTTAAACAGGATTTTTCTGTGGGGTAAAGGGGTTAAATGTGTGAGATGCAAAAATAAAACCATGTGAAATGTATTTTAACAGCAATAAACTGTAAATTTAATTTATGGATGCTAACTGTAAATAAATAAATAAATTACTGGCAACCCTGTTGCAACTAGTTTACTGTAGAATCAAAAAAAAAAAAAAAAAAAGAAAAAACAGCAAAAAACTGTAAATCCCAACAGTCAAATTCCTGTTGTGTTTTGTGGGTCACCATTGTGCTGGAGAGTAGAGCCTGTGTTTAAGTAAAGGACGGACAGAGAAACACTGATGTTATGCTGCATATTGCTTTGTTTAAAGGTAGTTTCTTTGTAGTAAGTGAAGTAGTGTGAATCTTTACGTTAGTTTCAGTCACACGTGCATGTGTGCTGCTGTTATCTGCAAGATAACGGAGTTGGATGTTTTTTGAAAGGTTTTGTTTAATAATAAGTTTGCAGTACTAATATTTTCATGTTAGCTAAGCATAATAAATGATAGTTTATAAACTTGAACAGTGCTTAGCCAATTTAAAGCAGTCAGTTTCTGCAAATGAAAGTGAGTTAACTTGAGTTTTAATTTAGTATTTTTTACAGTAACATGCTGTATATTATATTACAGTAAAGAACCCTAAAATTAACAGTAGCTAAATTAATGGCACAATAATTTACTGTGAATTTAGAGGACTTTTTTTTTTTTTTTTTTTTACATTGTACAGTACACACTCATATCAGCAGAAACTATGTTATGAGGTGGCCATTTAGTACAGCATGTTTTACACAGCACCGTCCATCACCCTGCCACTAACCACACCCCTCTCAGAGACTCGGACAGTTATTGCTCACACACCTCACACTTGCACAACTCATCCCTGTAAAGCAAGTCTGTCTCATTGGTTCATTTATTTAACCCCCAAAAATACTTTGTAAGTTAGTTTGTTTTTGTGTGTTTGTGTGTGTCCTTCAATTTAGTTTCTCATGAGTTCTGAAATTGTCTCTCCTATATAAGGATAAGTTACACAGAATCAATAATTTGATAAATACATAACATATGTGCAGTATTTTTTCATAACTGATGAAAAGATTTAGAGCTGCTGTTATCACTATTTTAAAATACTGCATCAGCCCAAAATCAAATAGAATTGTGTGTATAATAATAATAATAATATATATTTTATCATTATAAATTATAAAATTAAGTATTAAAATTAATTAAAATTATAATATAATAATAAATTAATTAATTACTTTCATTTACTTCCATTGTCGTCATTTGTAAGCCGGCTTTGGCTAAAAGTTTCTGCTAAATGACTAAATGTAAATGTAAATGTATAATGTAAATATGAAACTGTATAGAGTGAATAAAAAAAAAGCATTATTATTAAAAAGTGGAATACCTGTCACTGGAGCATAAGAAGATTGTGAGAAATAGAATGAATGAGACTGTACGAACTGTACGGTGCCCGGGAGGGGCCGTCTTCGGTTCACTTAGTTTTGTCGTGGCCACGACATATTAACTCGTGGAATGTGATATTATGTCGTGGCCATGAGATCGTTTTGTCAAGGTAACGGCCATCCTTATGTCGTGGCCTCGAGATGCTATGTTGAGGGACCCGACATCCATTCTTGTGGCCACGAGTTTAATGCGGAAACAAACCTACATGACCATAGCAAGCCGGGATTATCCAGGGATTCATTAATATTTTATTTTGAATTAAGAAATTATTATATTAATTATTATAGAAATTATTACATAATTAAATTATTATATTGACCATAGGCAGTAGGCCATTGCACGCGATGTAAATCAGCATTTGAATTAAGTTTATCACAAATAGGCTAAATGTTACATAAAGTATATAAAATAAAATAGACCTACATGAAACACATTTTTATCCATCCCACAGTCTTGCTAGCTGTGTGTCCATTAACTGATCATCTTTTTCCTTAAATTTGTATATTATTATTATTAGCCTATTATTATATTTTTTTATATTTTTTGTATTTTATGTTTTGTAAATAAGTCTACCGTAAATGCATAAAGCTTTGATTATGCTGACTGGAATTTATAGCCTATTGGAAGTGCAGTTTAAAGGTTGAATTTAACATATTTAATTTTTTTCTGCAAATTAATAATTAGTAATATTATAGCCTACTGCCTTGTGTTTCATTGAGGAATGAATCATTCACGTAGTTTCATTTGTAAATGAAAACACAACACGCTCATTTATCATCACGCACTGGCATAAATAGCCGACAATCATAAAGTATTGGTATATACTGTCAGGCCATTATTATCTATCTCTGATAATCCCGGGTTGCTATGGTCACGTAGGTTTGTTTACTTACGCATTAAACTCGTGGCCACAAGAAAAATATGTTGTTTTCTCAACATAAGAAGTCGTGGCCACGAGAAATGGATGTTGTTCCCTCAACATAACATCTCGAGGCCACGACATGTTGTTTACTCGACAAAACGATCTCGTGGCCACGACATAATATCACGTTCCCACGAGTTAATATGTCGTGGCCACGACAAAACTAAGGGAACTGAAGACAGCCCCCTCCCGGGCACCGTAGAACTCATACTAATTAGACACCAATAAAATTGTTATGAACTATGAGACTGTGTTGCAAAAAAATGGATGGATGTAATATTTCAGTATTTCTATCTCTCTAAATAAACGCATTATTTTTAAATTGCTTATAATATAGCAATTTCACATTTTGGGGGGATGCAACATGTATCTCTGATATATGTGACCCTGGATCCACAAAACCAGTCATAAGCGTCAGTTTTTGAAATTGAGATTTAAGATACAACTGGCTGAGATACAACTATTTGAAAATCTGGAATCTGAGGGTGCAAAAAATCTAAATATTGAGAAAATCAATTTATTTAAAGTTGTTCAAATGAAGGTCTTAGCAATGCATATTACTAATCAAATATTAAGTTTTGATATGTTTACAGTAGGAAATTTACAAAATATCTTCATGGAACATGATCTTTAATTAATTTCCTAGTGATGTTTGGCATAAAAGAAAAATGGATAATTTTGACCCATAAAATCTATTGTTAGCTATTTCTAAAAATATAGCTGTGCTACTTAAGGGCGTTGTTCACACTTGGCATCTTTTTTTGACTAGAAAAAGTTGACGAGAGCTTTTTTAGTACAACTCTTAAAACAGATGTGTTAAAAACAACACTACATGTGTTATATTTTAACACACCTGTGTGTCTAGTTAAGGACAACACATTTTGTGTTAATTTCAACTCAACCAGTGTGTTATTCTTCTTAACACAGGTTGATATTCTTCAAATATTTAAATAGTGTCACCTTTAAGAATAGCACATCTATGACACAAAATGCGTTTTAAAAAAAACAGATGTGTTACAAACAACACAACCTGTGTTGTTGTTGTTGTTAATAATAATTATTTAAAAAAAAAAAACCCTGTTTCCACTCAGGCTTTTAGACATAAACACTTATCATATGATCCTCAACAGTGGTGACAATAATTTTTCATACTGCAGTGCATGATGGGAGTTTTTGCTATGGTGTTACCCAGCATGCACTGCAGCATGAAGCATTTTGTTGATTGTCATCATTGTTGAGATTCATATGCTGGTTCTTGATGTCTGTGTGTGTCAAAATAATACTGGAGTTCAAATGTTTATATTTATTACATAGATTTAAAATTCATTTACTGTAACTATTAGAGCAACACTTTGTTTACATGCTGTAGTAAAATATGCAAAACATAATAACAAAAAAAAAATTAATTATTGTAATCAAGCCACCTCATGGTGACTATCTCATCACGTAAAAAACAGCTAATATCTCTGCTCTGCTTTTATAACACCACATGCATTGCTGCAGAGAGGTCTAACACAGGAGTCAAGGGTCAAGAGCCCAACTTAAAGCAAACACTGATCTTCATGATGGCTGGCATCATTTTAACCAATAAAACATCAACATCTGATCCTCTGTAATTCTCAATAACAGCAGGTGTTCATCACTAATGCACAATCATCATTTAATAAGTCACTTAATTATTTCATCAACTTTAACTCTTTGAGAACTTGGGATTTGACTCGAGACTTGACTTGGTTCCACCTCTGCCCAATCCTTTACAGAACTCCACATCATCTCAGGAAATGTTCTGGGAACGTCATTGACACCGGTGGGGACCTTCTGAGAACGCTCTGGGAACTTTACTTTTCTAGTGAGGGAAATCCATATACCTGACCATATACCTGAGTGCATCCACGTCATCCACCAATGAAAAAAGAGGCGCGAATTTGGTTAACAGCTTGTGGAGTTGATGTAGGCAGCAATGTGATTGGATGATAGTTAACACATATTGTGTTGGACACATTGTGTTGTTCCTCTCTCTCTCTCTTTCTTTTTTACACATGATCAACTTAAAATTACACAAAATGTGGTTAAAATGGCCATAACACAAAAATGTGTTATTAATTAACACATCATTTTTGAGAGTGGTAAAATAAAAAGCTGGCAGCGTTTTGGTTACAAATAGCAGCCGAGGACATCTTTGTTGCTATAACAACAGCTGCAATGGTAGCTTAGCGCTGTGTGCTGCAGAAATGTCGGCTTTTGAAGTTTAACGGGGAGGGTGTCGGTTCACAACGATGTTTGTTGGGTGCGCGACATTATACGGGGAAGGAAACTGTATGGTGCTTCCCACAATTTAGTCCAGAGCTCCGGCTGGATGATGCACGGTTTCATACAACTCCTCGTGCTCCGAAACTAGTACGATCTGTCTACCGGCTATCTTCTCCTTTTTGCTTGTTGTTTTTGTTGTTATGGAAATGACTCACCACTTGCTTGTCATTGGACAGCTGTCAAAAAGGGGGCTTGACATAGGGTTTTTTGCAGAAAAGTTGAACTTTTTTCAACTTGAAAAGACGCTCTGAGCTGCAGAAAAAGACGCAGCAGCTGTTCATCACTAATGCTCAATCATCATTTAATTAATCACTTAATTATCTCATTAGCTTTAACACTGCTTCAGTGTTACTTTAACACTCTTTTAGAGTGGGACCATATATGCTCCGAGCGGTGTTAATTTACACTCAGGATTTTACTGTGTGCCTTTAGCCCGCAACAGCAGGGGTGCTTTTTACCCCAAATACCATACTTTTACATATTCTTTTCGTTATAAACTGTTGCTTTAATTATCTTAAACAAAAACTGAAATCATAAAGAAGACCTTTGTCTCAAAATATATGCATTAATTTTAGCGATTATTATTTGCTACTTAAATCTACAACATTTTAAAAAACATAAAATATTAGATCAAGTAAGCACAGAATCAACTTTGCACTGCTGCGTGTGATCGAGTCAGACAAATAAACGTGCATCTTGAAAAGCGAGTGTTTTGGAAAATGCTGAGCCATGTTTTTGTGCCATCTACACTGTAAAAAAAAAATCCGTAGTTTTTACAAAATAATTTTGGCAGCTGTGGGTGCCAGAATAATTTTGTAAAAAACACAGAAAAACTGTAAACACATTTACAGAACAAAACTCTAAAATTGACAGTATAAAACTGTAATTTACAAACAGGGAAATTTGAATGTAAACCACTAAATTCAACAACACACACTGCTATTAAAATCTGTTTTGTATACATACTGACAACCACCATAATAATGCAGGTGGTAAAAGAGAAAGCCACATGAAGAATCAAAGCTCATCACAGGTAGCTTCACCACAAGCAAAAGTATATACTAATATATAGAAGGTGCACAGAGTCATTCATGCAAACACAAAACACCATCAGGGTAACACACATGATACTTAAACAATGCAATAAACTTTCATTAAACAACAGAAGATGTAACATAAAGCCCAAATGTACATAACTGATAACAAAAACTGTTAAAAAACATGATTATTTAAACAAAATACTTTCAAATGTGGAGTGTCACGCAGGGAATTCTGGGAATAATAGTTTACAGTTTTTGACTGTAAATTATATATTGATTTGTTATTTTTACTTCTAAAAACTGTATAATTAACAGCATTTTACTGTAAAATTACATGAAATGTCTGGTTAGATCTTTTACAGTTTTTCCCTGTATATAGTACAGGAACTCACTGTTAACATATTAACAGTTTTTTTCAGTAGCGTTTTTACAAAATTTTACAGTTAAAATTACACTTATTTTTTACAGTGTAGTGGTTTAGAGGAAAATAATATCAAAGGCCCCGTTGTACCCTAATAATAATGTAATTCCCCTAAATGATGGTCTTGTGCAGCGGCCACCAAACTTGGTCCTGGAGGGCCGGTGTTCTGCAGAGTTTAGCTCCAACTTTCCTCAACACACCTGTCTGGAAGTTTCTAGCATGCCTAATAAGACCTTTAGTAACTGGTTCAGTTGTGTTTAATTGGGGTTGGAGCTAAACTCTGCAGGACACCGGCACTCCAGGAACACCCCTGATTTTGTGTGACCCTACAATACTAAACCCATCAAAGCAGAAGATAAAGGAGCACTAAAATACATAAAATACACTAGTCTGTGTAAATCATTAAACACACACAAACACACTCCTAAATCTGACTCACTGCTGAAATAATACTGAGACACACCATACACAGAAATAAAAGAGCTTACCGATTTATGTCTTTTGTAGAATGTCGGATCAGCGTAAGTGATCTCTCTATCAAGGGTCTGAACTGTTTCATAATAACAGAAACAAAATAACCCATGAAACGATGTTTGAGTGCTGTTTTACATCAATTCTACATAGGTTTATCTAAAAAACATAGCTGATACTTGCCTTCCTGGTCAGTTTTCCTGTGTTTCCTGCAGATGCAGAAGATCCCAATAGCAGCTGCAAACAACAGAGATCCAGCAGCAGCAGCAGAAGAGATCAGCACTTTCATAGAAACAGAGTCATCTGGAAGATGTGAAGGAGAGTGTCATTAGTGCAAATGAATGTGTACATAAGCACAAAACATCATTACATGTGTACCTGCACATGTCTTGCAGAGCTGAGTGTTGAGATGTGTGGTCTGGTTGCTGATGGAGTTGTTCAGCACACAGCTGTAGGAATCATCCAGACACTTGATCTCCAGAGGTAGAGAGAGACTGATGCTGAGATCAGACTCACTGATGCTGGATAATAAACTGATTCCTCTGTACCAGGAGACACTCACATCACTCACATTCACAGCTGAACACACCAATGAACAACTCTGCTCTGAGGATGATGAATTTTGTGAAGAGTGGCTGATCACAGGAACAGAGAGACGAGCTTGAAAAAGAGAATAAATCGAATTAACACTAAGTAAGAGGGCTATTTTACTTGATGTGTTGAGTTCAACACACACAGGTCAGTGCTGACACAGTCTTGATCTAAACCCCCTCTCTCAACCTTTATAACAAACTAGTTATATGGAATGTATAGTTGATATCAAAAACTGGATGACTAGCAATTTCTTATTGCTAAATTCTGAAAAACAGAGGTGTTAATTATTGGACCAAAAACTTTTGCATGTAATAACCTAGATCACTGTCTAATACTTGACGGCTGCTCTGTAAATTCTTCTTCATCAGTTAGGAACCTAGGTGTGCTGTTTGATAGCAATCTTTCATTTGAAAGCCATGTTTCTAGTATCTGTAAAACTGCGTTTTTCCATCTCAAAAACATATCTAAATTGCGACCTATGCTCTCAACGTCAAATGCAGAAATGCTAATTCATGCGTTTATGACCTCAAGGTTAGACTATTGTAATGCTTTACTGGGTGGTTGTTCTGCACGCTTGATCAATAAACTACAGTTGGTCCAAAATGCAGCAGCTAGAGTCCTTACTAGAACCAGGAAGTATGACCATATTAGCCCGGTTCTGTCAACACTGCACTGGCTCCCTATCAAACATCGTATAGATTTTAAAATCTTGTTAATTACTTATAAAGCCCTGAATGGCTTAGCTCCTCAGTACTTGAGCGAGCTCTTATCACATTATAAGTCCTCCACGTCTGCTGCGTTCTCAAAACTCTGGCCATTTGATAATACCTAGAATATCAAAATCGACTGCGGGCGGCAGATCCTTTTCCTATTTAGCGCCCAAACTCTGGAACAATCTACCTAACACTGTTCGGGAGGCAGACACACTCTGTCAGTTTAAATCTAGATTAAAGACCCATCTCTTTAACCTGGCTTACACATAACACACTAATACACTTCTATTATTCAAATCCGTTAAAGGATTGTTAGGCTGCAGTAATTAGATCAACCGGAACCGGGAACACTCCTCATAACACACGATGTACTCGTTACATCGTAAGAAGAATGGCATCTATGCTAATATTTGTCTGTTTCTTTCTTATTCCGAGGTCACCGTAGCCACCAGATCCTGTCTGTATCCAGATCAGATGGTGGATCAGCACCTAGAGATGACCTCTACAGCCCTGAACGTCAGCGGAGACCAGGACAACTAGATGAGCCCCAGAGACTGATCCCCAGTGAAGACCCTGTCTCCTAGACGGCCATCGGGACAAGACCACTGGAACCAGATGAGTCCTCTACACAATCTGACTCTGCTGCAGCCTAGATTTAAACTGCTGATTTTGTTTGGCCAGAGGAGAATGATACTATTTCCCCGTCTAAATACTGTAAAGCTGATATAAGCCACCCATCTTTATATTAAGCTGATGTAAAGCTGCTTTGACACAATTTGCATTGTTAAAAGCGCTATACAAATAATAGTGACTTGACTAATGTTTATAATGCAATTAAGCATCAGTATCAAGCAAAAATTGATTACATTAAAATGTATAGCAAAAAATGCCACAAGATCACACTCAAAATATTTAGTTTTAGATGTGGTGGAAATGGTCATGACTTTCAGAAAAGAAACCAAAATGACAAAATTCTCTTGATGATGTATACATACTGTTGTGTAAGAACAAATACAACTAATACATATTAGTTGTAGAGATATTTTGTTGTCAGATATTGTTAGTAGAGAAATTACACTAGAGTGACTGTGAAAAGTATTCTACTCACCATAGACGGTAAGATTGAATGTGTTGAGTGGCGTCTGTGTTCTGCTGCTGATAACTTCATAAAGTCCAGAGTGTGTGGTTCTGGTGTCTGTGATGATCAGAGATCCAGTCTGATCCAGCTGCAGTCTGCCTCTGAATCTCCCATCAAGAACATCATCATTAACTGTTCTCTTATCATAAATGTTTCTCTTTCCGCTCTGTCTGTTAATTAGAGCTATGAGAATGTTGTGTCCAAATCTCCACCGTATCTGATCATCTGTAATATCATCAATTTCTAGAGTGACTGATTCTCCCTCCGTCACTGACTCTGACTTCACTGCATCAGCACCAAACACACCTGATCAACAAACACAACATTTACTCACAATATCAACATCTACCACATTTAGAGGGTTTTTAACTGTTTTAAAAATTGTCATTGCAAAACAAGTCCTCAATACACTAAATTCAATGTATTCTCATTGAAAGGGAGAGAAGTACATGGGTAGGTTTAGTCTGATAAAACTTATAAAATTAGAGGCACGTAAAAAAATTTAGAGGCCACATAAATGATTGAAATAATACAGAGCAGAATGATGTGCAGGTGAACAAATGATAATCTAAAGTGAAGCCATAAAAATACTTACCAGCCAGACTACTTGTGAACAAGAAGAAAATAAATATATCAAACATATTCTTCAGCAGCTCTCTTAAGCAGTTTCACAGCAGAAATGTTGTAATAATCAGTCTTGTCGCTCTGGAAAAAGTCAATTGTACTGCTGGTCTGTGGTGAAGTGGTTTAGAGAAACTCTGCAGTGAATGTGAATAAACTGGTCCAGTAGCTCCTCCCACACAGACAGACACATTTTACTGATTATTTAAGTTTAAAACAATTAATACTGACTTACATCCTCCTGGTATTTTATATATTTTAGATCATTATCTCTATAAAAGCTGAATTAGTCTATTATTTCATTCCTTTTGAAATCCTTTTAAAATTTAGCCTATTACACTTTAGACACATTTTATGCTTTTGCTCCTTCATCAAAAATATTTCCAAACAAAACCACAGTAAATGCCACTCCAAACAAAACGTCTTCCCAAATTAGGGTAATCATCAGCTTTACTGTAATAACTTTTAGCATTTAATGAGATATATTTATTCGTAAAAACAACAGTGTGAATGTGCCTGAGAAACGGAGAACAGCAATGAAGTATCTTCTTTTTTTAGTGAAGTAGCAGATAAAAGTTGAAATGCTTTTATCAACTTGGGAACCAATCTCTGAGAACCCACTGCAAATCTGCATGTCTTGAATCTGACACACTCAGTTCAGTTCATGAATCTTTTTTAATAACAACTGACCAACAGGTGGTTTATATATGTTTTAATAATGGAAAATGTTTAAATTATGTTTATGTTATGTTATGTTTGTAATTATGTTCACATTCAGTTCTTTCTGCAAATCAAATCAAGCGTCATTCCGAGAAATCATATTCAGTCTGTAAAGGGAGGAGCTACAGGAGGAGTTTATTCACACTGACTGTTTATTTCACTAAACCACTTCAAACTGACAGCTTTATTCACTTTATTACAAAACATTCAACATTATCAAGACCTGTGTCAGGACCTGGTTATTAGCACTGTTCTGTTATGAAACTGCTGAAGAAAATGTTTATTTTCATCTGTCTGTGCTCATGGAGTCTGGGTGGTGAGTATTTTTGTCTTCTGTTCACTTTATACATTATACATATTCTGGTATTTATTATTTTCATCATTAATTTAGCCTCTTATATTAGAAAAATATACTCAGATACTTCTGTGTTGATGCTGCTGTCCCTTTCAAAGAACTTGTGATGACATTTTTTTTTTTTTTTTGTCATGACAATTTTTTAAATACTTTCGAAATGACAAAAACCCTAAATGTGGTAGATGTTGATATTCTAGTAAATGTTGTGTTTGTTGATCAGGTGTGTTTGGTGCTGATGCAGTGAAGTCAGAGTCAGTGACGGAGGGAGAATCAGTCACTCTAGAAATTGATGATACTACAGATGATCAGATACGGTGGAGATTTGGACACAACATTCTCATAGCCCTAATTAACAGACAGAACAATATAAGCACAGTTTATGATGATGTTCTTGATGGGAGATTCAGAGACAGACTGCAGCTGGATCAGACTGGATCTCTGACCATCACAGACACCAGAACCACAGACTCTGGACTTTATAAAGTTATCGGGAGCAGAACACAGACGCCACTCAACACATTCAATCTTACCATCTATGGTGAGTAGAATACATATATACAGTAAAAACAGTAATATTGTGAAATATTATTACAATTTACAAACTGTTGTATATTAAAATATATATTTAAAGTGTAACTTGTTCAACCCAAATGTTTGCAATATTATACACAACCATACAAACGTTTGGGGGTCAGTTTTTTTTTTTTTTTTTTGGAAAGACTATTTCATCAAGTCTGCATCAAATTGGTCAAAAAGTGACAATACAAATATTTCTAATATTACAAATTCTATTTTATTCTATTTTAGATAAATGCTGTTCTATTGAACTTTCTATTTAACAAAGAATCCTGAAAAAAAATTACACACTGAAAAAATGTTTTCATTCATCCAATTAAAAAATATTACATTGAAAAAATGTTTTCATTCATCCAATTAAAAAAAAGAAAGATTTGAGCCAATGAAAAATAAATAACTTTTTAATATACTATTTAATACTTAATATTTTCTGTCTATAAAACTATTTTATAAAACCTGGCACAAAGTATTTTTTCTTGTTGAAGAAAGTCAATTAATTTAAATTCTAAATTTGATCTAAACAAAAAGATATAGATTTAATCAAAACAAAAATTCTCATTTAAGAAATAATATTACTATTTATTTATAATTACTACAACTGCCTTAGTCACAGCCTTAGATGAATTCAGCTGAAGATAAAAGACATTAAATCTCTGAAGATCTCAGCAGAGGAGGATTAAACAACTCCACAAACAGCTTCACTTATTACTAACCAGACTGACTTTATTTCTGTCATATGTCTAAAAAGGTTATTATTGAGAATGGAGGTTTAGATGTTGAATGCTTTGTTTGAAGTCACCATTAATGTGATCAGTGTTTGCTTTAGTTGGGTTCTTGACCCTTGACTTTATAATTAACCTTTTTCTTTGGCTGCTGTAACTCCCCAGACAGCAACCAGTGTCAGCCCAGATCCAGCCTACATCTGGCCTGCATGGATTTGTCAGGCCATAGCTTGTTTTGTGGTATTCAAAGATCTGTTTATCTGAATATTTTATTGGTTGTCACCATTGTTGAGTTTCATATGCCGATTCTTCATGTCTATGTGTGCCATAAGTGTTTTTTTTGGGGGGGGGTTTTTTTGTGCACAAAATAAATTTGCTGACATGGTCAAAAACACTATCTGTAGAAGCAGTGAGTTACTACAGTCAACAATGTAACAATCAGTGAATCAAGCTGCTACATGTTCACAACCAACATTACCTGAACACATTTTCTCCTAGTTTTTTTGCCATTACAATGTGTTTTCTAAATGTAGAATTGCAGGAGCAAAAGAAAAAAACAATGTTATAAAGTCAACGACCAAGTGACCAACTAAAGCAAACATTATTCACCAAAATGGTAACCTTCAAATGAAATTCACTAAAACTATGAAAATAAACCTGCTAATTCTCAGTAAGAATTTTTGTATAACAAAAAAAAAAAAAAAATCTAACTGGGGTGCGTTTCCCAAAATTATTTTTAGCCAGCTATGGTCGCAAATGCCGTTGGTAACGACAAAACTTGCAACCATAGTTGCTTTTGGGAAACGCACCCCAGGTTAGTAATAAGTGGAGCTGGTGATGCTGTTTGTGGAGTTGTTTAATCCTCCTCTGCAGAGATCTTCAGAGATTTAATTTTTATTTCAGTTGATTTCATCCAAGGCTATGACTAGAAGTCAGTTGTAGTAATTATAAATAATTTGTAATATTATTTATTAATTGGGAATTTTTGTTTTGATTAAATCTATATTTTTTGTTTAGATCAAAAATAGAATTTAAATGAATTGACTTTTTTAAATTAATTGAAAAATATACTTTGTCCCAGGTTTTATAAACTAGGTTTCATAGACATAGAAAATATTGTTAATGCAAGTTATTTATTTTTCATTGGCTCAAGTTATAAAATATAGATGTGAACCATTAACCTATTTTTTTTTTCAATTGAATGAATGAAAACATTTTTTTCAGTGCACAACTGTTAATAATAAATAATAATTAAGCACAAAATGATGTTGAAAATAATCTTTGCATCACATGAGTAAATTACACTTTTAAATATATTCAAATAGAAAATAATTATTTCAAATTGTAATAGTATTTCAAAATATAACTGTTTTTGCCTTATTTTTGATCAAAATGCAATCCTTTGTGAACAGAGTTTACTTTAACTTCCAGGCAGGTGTGTTGAGGCAAGTTGGAGTTAAACTCTGCAGGACACCGGCCCTCCAGGACCGAGTGTGGTGGCCCCTGCACAAGACCATACAAACAAACTACTGTGGTCTAAAACAGGGGTGTCAAACTCAGATCCTGGAGGGCCACAGCCCTGCACAGTTTAGATGTAACCCTAATTAAACACACCTGATCCAGCTAATCAAGTCCTTCAGGCTTATTTGAAAACTAGATGGTATGTGTGTTGGAGCAGGGTTTGAACTAAACTCTGCAGGGCTGCGGCCCTCCAGGAACTGAGTTTGACACCCCTGATCTAAAACCAGGCCTGCGTCCCAATGTGCATACTATCCATCCTAAATTCTATGTGATATTAGTAATTTTCAATACTATTTGGGGCAGATAGGGTGGATAGTATGCACACTGGGATGCAGGGCAGGTGTTTCAGTTTCATTGAACAACCCCTGTAGATGTTCCCTATGACGTGAGGAAGTGTTTTGGTCCACATGAGCAAAACATCTTATAAATCATACTAAATTGTTTTGTTTGTTTGTTTTTTGAAAAATCTAAAATTGGAAAAAGTTTTCTTTGAGGGTTGTGTTCAGGGGTAGGGTTAGGGTTGGATGATAGAATATACAATTTGTAAAATATGAAAATTATTATATAGAATGTCCCCATAACACATGAAAACCAAACGTGTGTGTCTGTGTGTGTTTGTGTCTGTGTGTGTGTGTGTCTTTTAACATTAATTATTGTCATAATTACTGAGAATATTTTGTAACAATATGCAGATTAAAATAAATGGTAAACATCAGTGAACTAACAAATATCACAGCTGTCTTATTTGCTGAATTTGATTTATTCTCCAATATTTTCCAGCTCGTCTGCCTGTCCCTGTCATCAGCACAGACTGTTCTGTTCTCAGACTGTTATTCAGACTGAATTGTTCATTGGTGTGTTCAGCTGTGAATGTGAGTGATGTGAGTCTCTCCTGGTACAAAGGAGACAGTTTATTGTCCAGCATCAGTGAGTCTGATCTCAGCATCAGTCTCTCTCTACCTCTGGAGGTGGAATATCAGGATAAAAACACCTACAGCTGTGTGCTCAACAATCCCATCAGAAACCAGACCACACATCTGGACATCAGAACACTCTGCAAGACAAGTTCAGGTTTGTCAGCAGACTTGTACTTTCCCACAAACTAAATGAATCATATTTCTATTGTAACATTGTTCATTTCTTCTCTCACAAGACCATATCCGCTCTTGTGGTGTTACTGAAGCTGTGATCCGATTGGCTCTCTCTGCTCTGGTGGGTGTGGCTGCTGTGGCTGTTCTTGTTTATGACATCAGATCCAGAAGTCTTCAACAGAAGAGAGAGCAGACGTCATCAAACTCTGATTAATCAGATACTCAGGAAAGTGGAGTTCTTGAATGACTGCATATAATATATTACAGGAAATCCTCTGAGTAAATAGCATTCATTAATAAATGTAATTAAACTGAATGTTAATACATTTTATCAAATATAAATTCTCATTTTAAATTTATATATATTTAGATTAATCAGACGATCAATGAGTTTGTTATTTTTTGGATTTTATTTTTTTGGATGTATTATTCTAAGATAAGTTGCAGGATCAAAGACTCGAAAGCCCGGTTCAGACTACACGATTTTTTTGTCGGTTACAACAATCCCTGTGTCAGATTACACGATTTTGACTCCTAAAATCTTGTCATGTCGTGAACAAGAAACATGTCAGACTACACGTTTCTACTCAAACATTCTTTGCTTGTCGTCTTTAACGACTTGTGTGCTGTCATTGATAGCGCGGGACTAGACAGGTGGTGACATTAGCGTAAACAAACAATGGCTAGCAAACAGCTTGTTCTGCCCTGTCTTGTCATCAGAAAAGCCCAAAAAAGAAAAAAAACCTAACAGTGGACACAAATCTGGATTGCATGAAGAGGACAGTTAAAGAGAACTGAAGTAAACTAGTTTTTAACTGACCTTTTTAACTTTGTCACGGCAACGATAATCCCTCAAGAAAACATAATAAATGCAGGAGTATTATTTCCATAGCTCCACAAACATTTCCTCCATTGTAAAATTTCACTTAGCAGAATCAATACTGTTGTCTCTCTTTCATTTCCGCATGTACGAAGGCACTTCTGTGCTCCTATTGGCTTGTGTCAATCAGTGAATCAGGACACTACATAACTGAATCATTAATAAAAAAACCATCACCACCTGATCAGTTTGTTTTCTCACAGCTTCTGCTATAACAAATGTGCTTCAGAAATGCACAATTATAGCAACCAGAGAGACATTAAAGTTAAAAAGTCAAGGTTCAAAAGCCCAACTAAAGCAAACGCTTATCTCCATAACAGTGACTTCAAACTTTATTATTTTCAATAAAACAGTGCTTGGGCTTCCTGGAGGCTAAGTGAGGGCTGCCCGTGCAGGGCCAGTGCTAAGGGGCCAACGTTTTGCCAATGAGCAAATTCTCAGGGGCTGGCAGCCCATAAAGGGCCATTGCAGGCTTGTTTGCAGGGAAGCTACCTGTGCCTCTAATTTACAGCTAATTATCCAAAAGACAAAAGGCTAATATAGTTAATTTGTCTTGCTAACAACCATAACTCATGAGCTACCTTGTAATAAATTAGCTAATGTTTAGCTAAGGCAATATATCATGGGCATGCAATATAATTCAATGGAGAAATTACAACTAATACAGTAAAATTAATAATGTCATCAGAATTGCCACATTGATATGCAAATCAGGCGTTAAGTAATTAAAATGTGCTAATTTGCATACATTTGACAAGACATTGCAGATGAATAGGATAAACAAAATAACTAAAACATATCACCACAGAACATCAAGAGTGTTTTCCCTTGAAATAATGTTATGTGAACTGATTATTTTGTAGACATCTGTTGAAAAATGAAACAACATGAAACAATTGGGTGAGTGTGAGGGAATTAAAATAAATTGGTAAATAAGTCAGAGTTGTGTTAATATACTTAACGATTTGTTTAGAAAAAAATAAAATAAATATGAGAAGTGCCCTTTTTTCCACTTGAGCCCCTTCCCCTCAAAATGTCTTTGTACGTCCCTGGCTGTGACGGAACTCATCGCGGACGACGGAAAAAAAGTTAAACATGCTAGATTTTCTGTGTAGACGTCATGAAGTATTGCATACATGGCATTGGATGTCATGCACTATGACACATTACACTCTTAAAACAGATGTGTTAAAAACAACACAACATGTGTTATATTTTAACACACCTGTGTGTCTAGTTAAGGACCACCCATTTTGTGTTAATTCAATTTTAACACAACCAGTGTGTTATTCTTCTTAACACAGGCAGTGTGTTAAAATATTTAACACACTAATGTGTCATAAATCCAGAAGTGGGACTTTCAGGTCACAAGCAAGTCTCAAGTCAAATCCCAAGTCCTCAAAGAGTTAAAGTTAATGAGATAATTAAGTGACTAATTAAATGATGATTGTGCATTAGTGATGAACACCTGCTGTTAACAAGCGGCATCATTGAAGAAAAGAGAAACACAAGAACTACAGACTTCAGCCACAGCCTTGGATGGAATCAACTGAAAAAAAAACAAAAAAAAAGCACGATGCTACCATAATTGTGGTCAAGGTTTGCTTTAGTTGTTGTCTTGACCCTTTTATTAATTCAAATTAATTTACAACATTGTTTCACAACGAGCATTTGTGCAATGCTGAATCAAACTTTGAAGTAACAGATTAACTTATGATTTCTGCTTATAACGCATGGTGAATGAACATCATGAAAGGGTCTCTCTTTGGTTTATTGACTGACGTTTAGCTATTACAAATATTCACAAAAAAAAAAGTGCTCTATTAACTGAAATGAAACTGTAATGTTTCAATATTGAAAAAAGAGAACTGTTTTTGCTCAGGCTTTTAGACATAAACACTTATCATATGATCCTCAACAGTGGCCACAATAATTTTTCATTCTGCAGTGCATAATGGGAGTTTTTACTATGCTGTTACCCAGCATGCATTGCAGCATGAAGCATTTTGTTGATTGTCACCATTGTTGAGATTCATATGCTGGTTCTTGATGTCTGTGTCTGTCTAAATAGCACTGGAGTTCAAATTTTTATATTGTAAGATGTAAAATTCATTCACTATAACTTTTAGAGCAACACTTTGTTTGCATGCTGTAGTTTCACAGCGTTGATTATGCAAAACCTACATATATTTATAAAAAAAATAATAATAACAATAAAAAGGTTTTCACCTGGTGAGCTAGTCATGTGACTAGCTCATCACATAAAAACAGCTAATATCTCCGCTCTGCTTTATAACACCACATGCATTGCTAAAGAGCGATCTAACACAGGAGTCAAGGGTCAAGAGCCCAACTAAAGCAAACACTGATCTCCATGATGGTGGCATCATTTTAACCAATAAAACATCAACATCTGATCCTCTGTAATACTCAATAACAGCAGGTGTTCATCACTAATGCATAATCATCATTTAATTAGTCACTTAATTATTTCATCAACTTTAACTCTTTGAGAACTTGGGATTTGACTTGAGACTTGACTTGGTTCCACCTCTGCCCAATCCTTTAAAGAACTCCACATCATCTCAGGAAATGTTCTGGGAACGTCATTGACACCGGTGGGACCTTCTGAGAACGCTCTGGGAACTTTACTTTTCTAGTGAGGAAATCCATATACCTGACCATATACACCTGAGTGCATCCACGTCATCCACCAATGAAAAAAGAGGCGCGAATTTGGTTAACCCTCTAAGCGCCAAAGTCGCAAAATTGCGACAAGACGTCATACTTAATAAAATAGACTGTAGTTCCTAATATGGTGTAAAATCTCATTTGTATTCCCTACCACTAGATGGCAGACATGTAGTACTTCGATTCTAGACCAAAATTTCGTCTTGTTCGTATTCAAATTGTTCGAGGAAAGAGCAGAGCAAGTGAGGTTTTCGTGTCATTGATGCGGAAGCAGTTCAGTTCAGAGCGTGCGAGTAAATTGTGAGATTTGTGAGAGAAAATTGCCAAATATCTAATTAAAAGTTGTACCGTGAGGATATGTTGCAAATGTTATTTGCCGATTTTGACTCTGAAGGGGTATATTTGCGTTGGAATATATGACGATCGGCCGTCTAATGATCGCGCTTCTCCCGGTACATCTTTGCTGCGCAATGGTGCTGCCGTGCATGGCGAGAGCTTTCACGAAGCACAAACAAGTGATCATGTCGACCCTTTGCCCAACGGGGATGGGGTTGGCAGGGGTGAATGTGGTCGTAGTGTCCAAAGGAGAGCTGTTGCTGATCGCGCACGCTCTAAGGGCCACCGGCAAAAAAAAAAAAAAAAGTACAGGTCCAGTCAGTGTGGGGTAGGTGCGCTGTGCCATGCAATGAGAGGTACCATACTCTCAAGAACTATAAACTGTCACCTAGATACCTGATTGGGCAGATAACTGGTCAACTGATCAAAAAATAGGCACATGCATTTT
Organism: Spinibarbus caldwelli; assembly: GCA_039654775.1. Lineage (NCBI taxonomy): Eukaryota > Metazoa > Chordata > Actinopteri > Cypriniformes > Cyprinidae > Spinibarbus > Spinibarbus caldwelli. The sequence continues at coordinate 36,410,734 of CM077230.1, forward strand.
ACTATGGCACAGTAATATAGTAATAATTTACTAGTTTGTCCTGTTTTACTGTTGATTTTCTATTTCCTGATCATCTGGAATGAGGATAAAAACATAAACAAACAAAAAAAAAAAAACAGGCAAATAAGTTCAAACATCCATTCACTATCTATTATTTTCTGAATATTACTGATGAACTGATCAAAAAGTAATCTACTGTTCACATGCGTTTTACTACAATATAGTATAATAATATAGTAATAATTTAGTACTTTCTCCTGTTTTATTGTTGGTTTCCTCTTTTCTGATTATTTGGAATGAGGATAAAAAGACAAAAAAAAAAAAAAACATGCAAATAAGTTCAAACATCAATTCAATATCTACTATTTACTGAATATTATGAAATTTGAGATGGCCGCCCCTTGATGACGTCATAATATGAAAATGAGATGAGTATATTTACACCCTACATAAACTTTTGGTCATGCCCAACATTTTTCTAATTTACAGTAGATCTCTATCTTTAAGCCCTTTCAAGCCACAAGCTATTGAAATCTTGATGTCAAAATCCAGAATTTTTTCCAAAAAAAACCTGGCACCTAAAGGGTTAACAGCTTGTGGAGTGATGCAGGCAGCAATGTGATTGGATGATAGTTAACACATATTGTGTTGGACACACTGTGCTGTTTCTCTCGCTCTCTCTTTCTTTTTACACATGATCAACTTAAAATTACACAAAATGTGTTAAAATTGCCATAACACAAAAAAAAAATGTGTTATTAATTAACACATCCTTTTTGAGAGTGCACAGTGTGTCCAACACAATATGTGTTAACTATCATCCAATCACATTGCTGCCTGCATCACTCCACAAGCTGTTAACCAAATTCGCGCCTCTTTTTTCATTGGTGGATGACGTGGATGCACTCAGGTATATGGTCAGGTATATGGATTTCCTCACTAGAAAAGTAAAGTTCCCAGAGCGTTCTCAGAAGGTCCCACCGGTGTCAATGACGTTCCCAGAACATTTCCTGAGATGATGTGGAGTTCTTTAAAGGATTGGGCAGAGGTGGGACCAAGTCAAGTCTCAAGTCAAATCCCAAGTTCTCAAAGAATTAAAGTTGATGAAATAATTAAGTGATTTGAACTATAATTAAATAAATAAATAATTGAATAATTTGAACTCCAGTACTATTTCGACACACACAGACATCAAGAACCAGCATATGAATCTCAACAATGATGACAATCAACAAAATGCTTCATGCTACAATGCATGCTGGGTAACACCATAGTAAAAACTACCATCATGCACTGCAGTATGAAAAATTATTGTTGCCACTGTTGAGGATCATATGATAAGTGTTTATGTCTAAAAGCCTGAGCAGAAACAGTTCTTTTTTTTCAATATTGAAGCATTACAGTGTTATTTGTTTACAAGGGCACTTTTTTTTTTTTTTTTTGCAGATCTGTAATAACTGAATGTCAATAAACCAAAGAGAGACCCTTTCACGATGTTCATTCACCATGAGTTATAAGCAGAAATCATAAGTTAATCTGCTACTTCTAGGTTTGATTCAGCAATGCACAAATGCTTGTTGTGTAACAACATTGCAATTGCTTAGAAGCAAATTACTTTGAATTAATAAAAGGGTCAAGAGACCAACTAAAGCAAACCTTGACCACAATTATGGTGGCATCGTGTTTTTTTTTTTCAGTTGATTCCATCCAAGGCTGTGGCTGAAGTCTGTAGTTCTTGTGTTTCTCTTTGTATTGAGAGCAGCGTGTCGTTCACTAAAAATAATACTGATATGAATTATAGTGAGTACTCCTGCCCTGAAAGCAGCGTGTAGTACACTAAAAATAACACAACGATATGAATTATATCGAGTACTCCTGCCCTGAAAGCAGCGTGTAGTACACTAAAAATAACACAACGATATGAATTATATCGAGTACTCCTGCCCTGAGAGCAGCGTGTAGTTCACTAAAAATAATACTGATATGAATTATATTGAGTACTCCTGCCCTGAGAGCAGCGTGTAGTTCACTAAAAATAACACAACGATATGAATTATATCGAGTACTCCTGCCCTGAAAGCAGCGTGTAGTTCACTAAAAATAACACAACGATATGAATTATATCGAGTACTCCTGCCCTGAAAGCAGCGTGTAGTTCACTAAAAATAACACAACGATATGAATTATATCGAGTACTCCTGCCCTGAGAGCAGCGTGTAGTTCACTAAAAATAACACAGCGTTATGAATTATATCGAGTACTCCTGCCCTGAGAGCAGCGTGTAGTTCACTAAAAATAACACAACGATATGAATTATATCGAGTACTCCTGCCCTGAGAGCAGCGTGTAGTTCACTAAAAATAACACAACGATATGAATTATAATCGAGTACTCCTGCCCTGAGAGCAGCGTGTAGTACACTAAAAATAACACAACGATATGAATTATAATCGAGTACTCCTGCCCTGAGAGCAGCGTGTAGTTCACTAAAAATAACACAACGATATGAATTATATCGAGTACTCCTGCCCTGAGAGCAGCGTGTAGTTCACTAAAAATAACACAACGATATGAATTATATCGAGTACTCCTGCCCTGAGAGCAGCGTGTAGTTCACTAAAAATAACACAACGATATGAATTATATCGAGTACTCCTGCCCTGAGAGCAGCGTGTAGTTCACTAAAAATAACACAACGATATGAATTATATCGAGTACTCCTGCCCTGAAAGCAGCGTGTAGTTCACTAAAAATAACACAACGATATGAATTATATCGAGTACTCCTGCCCTGAAAGCAGCGTGTAGTTCACTAAAAATAACACAACGATATGAATTATATCGAGTACTCCTGCCCTGAGAGCAGCGTGTAGTTCACTAAAAATAACACAACGATATGAATTATATCGAGTACTCCTGCCCTGAGAGCAGCGTGTAGTTCACTAAAAATAACACAACGATATGAATTATATCGAGTACTCCTGCCCTGAGAGCAGCGTGTAGTTCACTAAAAATAACACGATATGAATTATATCGAGTACTCCTGCCCTGAAAGCAGCGTGTAGTTCACTAAAAATAACACAACGATATCAATTATATCGAGTACTCCTGCCCTGAAAGCAGCGTGTAGTTCACTAAAAATAACACAACGATATGAATTATATCGAGTACTCCTGCCCTGAGAGCAGCGTGTAGTTCACTAAAAATAACACAACGATATGAATTATATTGAGTACTCCTGCCCTGAGAGCAGCGTGTAGTTCACTAAAAATAACACAACGATATGAATTATATTGAGTACTCCTGCCCTGAGAGCAGCGTGTAGTTCACTAAAAATAACACAACGATATGAATTATATCGAGTACTCCTGCCCTGAGAGCAGCGTGTAGTACACTAAAAATAACACAACGATATGAATTATATCGAGTACTCCTGCCCTGAGAGCAGCGTGTAGTTCATTAAAAATAATACTGATATGAATTATATTGAGTACTCCTGCTCTGAGAGCAGCGTGTAGTTCACTAAAAATAATACTGATATGAATTATATTGAGTACTCCTGCCCTGAGAGCAGCGTGTAGTTCACTAAAAATAATACTGATATGAATTATATTGAGTACTCCTGCCCTGAGAGCAGCGTGTAGTTCACTAAAAATAACACAACGATATGAATTATATTGAGTACTCCTGCCCTGAGAGCAGCGTGTAGTTCACTAAAAATAACACAACGATATGAATTATATCGAGTACTCCTGCCCTGAGAGCAGCGTGTAGTTCACTAAAAATAATACTGATATGAATTATATTGAGTACTCCTGCCCTGAAAGCAGCGTGTAGTTCACTAAAAATAACACAACGATATGAATTATATTGAGTACTCTTGCCCTGAGAGCAGCGTGTAGTTCACTAAAAATAACACAACGATATGAATTATATCGAGTACTCCTGCCCTGAGAGCAGCGTGTAGTTCACTAAAAATAACACAACGATATGAATTATATCGAGTACTCCTGCCCTGAGAGCAGCGTGTAGTTCATTAAAAATAATACTGATATGAATTATATTGAGTACTCCTGCCCTGAGAGCAGCGTGTAGTTCACTAAAAATAACACAACGATATGAATTATATTGAGTACTCCTGCCCTGAGAGCAGCGTGTAGTTCACTAAAAATAACATAGCGATATGAATTATATCGAGTACTCCTGCCCTGAGAGCAGCGTGTAGTTCACTAAAAATAACACAACGATATGAATTATATCGAGTACTCCTGCCCTGAGAGCAGCATGTAGTTCACTAAAAATAATACTGATATGAATTATATTGAGTACTCCTGCCCTGAGAGCAGCGTGTAGTTCACTAAAAATAACACAACGATATGAATTATATTGAGTACTCCTGCCCTGAGAGCAGCGTGTAGTTCACTAAAAATAACACAACGATATGAATTATATCGAGTACTCCTGCCCTGAGAGCAGCGTGTAGTTCACTAAAAATAACACAACGATATGAATTATATTGAGTACTCCTGCCCTGAGAGCAGCGTGTAGTTCACTAAAAATAACACAACGATATGAATTATATTGAGTACTCCTGCCCTGAGAGCAGCGTGTAGTTCACTAAAAATAATACTGATATGAATTATATTGAGTACTCCTGCCCTGAGAGCAGCGTGTAGTTCACTAAAAATAACACAACGATATGAATTATATTGAGTACTCCTGCCCTGAGAGCAGCGTGTAGTTCACTAAAAATAACACAACGATATGAATTATATCGAGTACTCCTGCCCTGAGAGCAGCGTGTAGTTCACTAAAAATAACACAACGATATGAATTATATCGAGTACTCCTGCCCTGAGAGCAGCGTGTAGTTCATTAAAAATAATACTGATATGAATTATATTGAGTACTCCTGCCCTGAGAGCAGCGTGTAGTTCACTAAAAATAATACTGATATGAATTATATTGAGTACTCCTGCCCTGAGAGCAGCGTGTAGTTCACTAAAAATAACACAACGATATGAATTATATTGAGTACTCCTGCCCTGAGAGCAGCGTGTAGTTCACTAAAAATAACATAGCGATATGAATTATATCGAGTACTCCTGCCCTGAGAGCAGCATGTAGTTCACTAAAAATAACACAACGATATGAATTATATCGAGTACTCCTGCCCTGAGAGCAGCATGTAGTTCACTAAAAATAATACTGATATGAATTATATTGAGTACTCCTGCCCTGAGAGCAGCGTGTAGTTCACTAAAAATAACACAACGATATGAATTATATTGAGTACTCCTGCCCTGAGAGCAGCGTGTAGTTCACTAAAAATAATACTGATATGAATTATATTGAGTACTCCTGCCCTGAGAGCAGCGTGTAGTTCACTAAAAATAACACAACGATATGAATTATATTGAGTACTCCTGCCCTGAGAGCAGCGTGTAGTTCACTAAAAATAACACAACGATATGAATTATATTGAGTACTCCTGCCCTGAGAGCAGCGTGTAGTTCACTAAAAATAATACTGATATGAATTATATTGAGTACTCCTGCCCTGAAAGCAGCGTGTAGTTCACTAAAAATAACACAACGATATGAATTATATTGAGTACTCCTGCCCTGAGAGCAGCGTGTAGTTCACTAAAAATAACACAACGATATGAATTATATCGAGTACTCCTGCCCTGAGAGCAGCGTGTAGTTCACTAAAAATAACACAACGATATGAATTATATCGAGTACTCCTGCCCTGAGAGCAGCGTGTAGTTCATTAAAAATAATACTGATATGAATTATATTGAGTACTCCTGCCCTGAGAGCAGCGTGTAGTTCACTAAAAATAATACTGATATGAATTATATTGAGTACTCCTGCCCTGAGAGCAGCGTGTAGTTCACTAAAAATAACATAGCGATATGAATTATATCGAGTACTCCTGCCCTGAGAGCAGCGTGTAGTTCACTAAAAATAACACAACGATATGAATTATATCGAGTACTCCTGCCCTGAGAGCAGCATGTAGTTCACTAAAAATAATACTGATATGAATTATATTGAGTACTCCTGCCCTGAGAGCAGCGTGTAGTTCACTAAAAATAACACAACGATATGAATTATATTGAGTACTCCTGCCCTGAGAGCAGCGTGTAGTTCACTAAAAATAACACAACGATATGAATTATATCGAGTACTCCTGCCCTGAGAGCAGCGTGTAGTTCACTAAAAATAACACAACGATCTGAATTATATTGAGTACTCCTGCCCTGAGAGCAGCGTGTAGTTCACTAAAAATAACACAACGATATGAATTATATTGAGTACTCCTGCCCTGAGAGCAGCGTGTAGTTCACTAAAAATAATACTGATATGAATTATATTGAGTACTCCTGCCCTGAGAGCAGCGTGTAGTTCACTAAAAATAACACAACGATATGAATTATATTGAGTACTCCTGCCCTGAGAGCAGCGTGTAGTTCACTAAAAATAACACAACGATATGAATTATATCGAGTACTCCTGCCCTGAGAGCAGCGTGTAGTTCACTAAAAATAACACAACGATATGAATTATATCGAGTACTCCTGCCCTGAGAGCAGCGTGTAGTTCATTAAAAATAATACTGATATGAATTATATTGAGTACTCCTGCCCTGAGAGCAGCGTGTAGTTCATTAAAAATAATACTGATATGAATTATATTGAGTACTCCTGCCCTGAGAGCAGCGTGTAGTTCACTAAAAATAATACTGATATGAATTATATTGAGTACTCCTGCCCTGAGAGCAGCGTGTAGTTCACTAAAAATAACACAACGATATGAATTATATTGAGTACTCCTGCCCTGAGAGCAGCGTGTAGTTCACTAAAAATAACATAGCGATATGAATTATATCGAGTACTCCTGCCCTGAGAGCAGCATGTAGTTCACTAAAAATAACACAACGATATGAATTATATCGAGTACTCCTGCCCTGAGAGCAGCATGTAGTTCACTAAAAATAATACTGATATGAATTATATTGAGTACTCCTGCCCTGAGAGCAGCGTGTAGTTCACTAAAAATAATACTGATATGAATTATATCGAGTACTCCTGCCCTGAGAGCAGCGTGTAGTTCACTAAAAATAACACAACGATATGAATTATATTGAGTACTCCTGCCCTGAGAGCAGCGTGTAGTTCACTAAAAATAACACAACGATATGAATTATATTGAGTACTCCTGCCCTGAGAGCAGTGTGTAGTACACTAAAAATAACACAACGATATGAATTATATCGAGTACTCCTGCCCTGAGAGCAGCGTGTAGTTCATTAAAAATAATACTGATATGAATTATATTGAGTACTCCTGCCCTGAGAGCAGCGTGTAGTTCACTAAAAATAACACTACAATACGAACCTATTGAGTACTCCTGCCCTGAGAGCAGCGTGTAGTTCACTAAAAATAATACTGATATGAATTATATTGAGTACTCCTGCCCTGAGAGCAGCGTGTAGTTCACTAAAAATAACACAACGATATGAATTATATTGAGTACTCCTGCCCTGAGAGCAGCGTGTAGTTCACTAAAAATAATACTGATATGAATTATATTGAGTACTCCTGCCCTGAGAGCAGCGTGTAGTTCACTAAAAATAACACAACGATATGAATTATATTGAGTACTCCTGCCCTGAGAGCAGCGTGTAGTTCACTAAAAATAACACAACGATATGAATTATATTGAGTACTCCTGCCCTGAGAGCAGCATGTAGTTCACTAAAAATAATACTGATATGAATTATATTGAGTACTCCTGCCCTGAAAGCAGCGTGTAGTTCACTAAAAATAACACAACGATATGAATTATATTGAGTACTCCTGCCCTGAGAGCAGCGTGTAGTTCACTAAAAATAACACAACGATATGAATTATATCGAGTACTCCTGCCCTGAGAGCAGCGTGTAGTTCACTAAAAATAACACAACGATATGAATTATATCGAGTACTCCTGCCCTGAGAGCAGCGTGTAGTTCATTAAAAATAATACTGATATGAATTATATTGAGTACTCCTGCCCTGAGAGCAGCGTGTAGTTCACTAAAAATAATACTGATATGAATTATATTGAGTACTCCTGCCCTGAGAGCAGCGTGTAGTTCACTAAAAATAACACAACGATATGAATTATATTGAGTACTCCTGCCCTGAGAGCAGCGTGTAGTTCACTAAAAATAACATAGCGATATGAATTATATCGAGTACTCCTGCCCTGAGAGCAGCGTGTAGTTCACTAAAAATAACACAACGATATGAATTATATCGAGTACTCCTGCCCTGAGAGCAGCATGTAGTTCACTAAAAATAATACTGATATGAATTATATTGAGTACTCCTGCCCTGAGAGCAGCGTGTAGTTCACTAAAAATAACACAACGATATGAATTATATTGAGTACTCCTGCCCTGAGAGCAGCGTGTAGTTCACTAAAAATAACACAACGATATGAATTATATTGAGTACTCCTGCCCTGAGAGCAGCGTGTAGTTCACTAAAAATAATACTGATATGAATTATATTGAGTACTCCTGCCCTGAGAGCAGCGTGTAGTTCACTAAAAATAACACAACGATATGAATTATATTGAGTACTCCTGCCCTGAGAGCAGCGTGTAGTTCACTAAAAATAACACAACGATATGAATTATATCGAGTACTCCTGCCCTGAGAGCAGCGTGTAGTTCACTAAAAATAACACAACGATATGAATTATATCGAGTACTCCTGCCCTGAGAGCAGCGTGTAGTTCATTAAAAATAATACTGATATGAATTATATTGAGTACTCCTGCCCTGAGAGCAGCGTGTAGTTCACTAAAAATAATACTGATATGAATTATATTGAGTACTCCTGCCCTGAGAGCAGCGTGTAGTTCACTAAAAATAACACAACGATATGAATTATATTGAGTACTCCTGCCCTGAGAGCAGCGTGTAGTTCACTAAAAATAACATAGCGATATGAATTATATCGAGTACTCCTGCCCTGAGAGCAGCATGTAGTTCACTAAAAATAATACTGATATGAATTATATTGAGTACTCCTGCCCTGAGAGCAGCGTGTAGTTCATTAAAAATAATACTGATATGAATTATATTGAGTACTCCTGCCCTGAGAGCAGCGTGTAGTTCACTAAAAATAATACTGATATGAATTATATTGAGTACTCCTGCCCTGAGAGCAGCATGTAGTTCACTAAAAATAACACAACGATATGAATTATATCGAGTACTCCTGCCCTGAGAGCAGCATGTAGTTCACTAAAAATAATACTGATATGAATTATATTGAGTACTCCTGCCCTGAGAGCAGCGTGTAGTTCACTAAAAATAATACTGATATGAATTATATCGAGTACTCCTGCCCTGAGAGCAGCGTGTAGTTCACTAAAAATAACACAACGATATGAATTATATTGAGTACTCCTGCCCTGAGAGCAGTGTGTAGTACACTAAAAATAACACAACGATATGAATTATATCGAGTACTCCTGCCCTGAGAGCAGCGTGTAGTTCATTAAAAATAATACTGATATGAATTATATTGAGTACTCCTGCCCTGAGAGCAGCGTGTAGTTCACTAAAAATAACACTACAATACGAACCTATTGAGTACTCCTGCCCTGAGAGCAGCGTGTAGTTCACTAAAAATAATACTGATATGAATTATATTGAGTACTCCTGCCCTGAGAGCAGCGTGTAGTTCATTAAAAATAATACTGATATGAATTATATTGAGTACTCCTGCCCTGAGAGCAGCGTGTAGTTCACTAAAAATAACACTACAATATGAACCTATTGAGTACTCCTGCCCTGAGAATAGCGCGTAAAGCACTAAAAATAAAACAGCGATTAGAGTCCATAGAGTGATCCTGCTTTGAGATGAGCACTAGGGCGGGAGATGTATAATTTTGACCGATTAAATGTCGCGAAGATCTAAACGAGCTCTGTTGTCATATATATATCAGCTCCACAGTCAGCGGGGCTGCACTGGAAAAACATGTTTTATCTTTGTTAAGTTACCCCATAAGCAGCTTTGGTGCTGTCGACTGATAAACAGATCAATCTTCATGATCGAATATTTAGAAGGTGATCATTAGTTCTTTGCATTTTTTATGTCCCCCAACTACCTTAGTAAAGTTTTCGAGGGTGTTTATCTCTGAATTTTAACAAAAATATTCCCTAAATTTACTTACCTTACAATAAACGCAGTCAGTCTCCCACAAAGCCTAACGTATCTGATTTTGTCCAAACTTTTCCCTCTACATTTCCAAATGCTTTGGTCCCACCTCTGCTTCAATTTCATTAGTTGAATCTATAAACCAATCCTTTTCTTATCTGCCCTCAGAACACATTTGAGTAAGTAAAACTCCCATCTGCAAGAATCAACATATGAATCTCAACAGTGGTGAGTCAAAAGCTTCATCCTGCAATGCATGCTGGGTACCAGCACAGTACAACACTCACCCATGACTCCCAGCATGCATTGCAGCATGAAAAAACTATGCCACTAAATTGTCCACTTATTTTCTCTAATTCTTTCTATTTGCTTTTATAATTGCTTTAGTTTTTGTGTTGAGTTATATTAGGATGTTTTGTGATGTTTAGAGTTGATCTGTTTATTCATTTTGGTTGATAGTCACCATTGTTGAGATTCATACACTGATTCTTGAGGTGTGTGTTTCATAACACTTTGGAGCTTTTTTTTTTTTTTTAGTTAGCTTTTAATTGTGAGTAATGTTTTTAACGATCATACATAAACTACAGCAAAAGAATGAGCAGGCTGTTATTGCTTTGGTAACAGAAGAGACAGTACAGAAAAAAATCTGTGTATATTGTGTTTAACGATAGTTATGTCATTAGCAAAACATAACTAACAATATGACAGATTTTGTTTTGGTTCTTTTTTTTTTTTGCTATAATAAAGATGTTTTAAAACAAGTTTACAACAACCAAAGGAAAGTTAATGTTAAAAAGTCAAGGTTCAAGAGCCAAACTAAAGCTAACACTGATCTCCATCATGGTAGTTAGAAAAAAAAAAAAAAAAACCTTGCATTTCTGTGAACGTCTGACAGAAATAGCATCAGTCTGGTTAGTAATGTGTGAAGTAATGCTGATTTAGGAGTTGGTTGATCAGATCTTGAGAGATTTAATGTTTTCCTTTATTTCACTTGATTTTATCCAAGGCTGTGGCTGAAGTCAGTTGTAGTTCTTGTGTTTCTCTTTCTTCAGTGATTCTGCTTGTTAACAACATCTGTTCATCACTAATGCACAATCATCATTTAATTAATCAGAATTATCACATTAACTTCAGCACTGATTAAGTGTTACTCTAACACTCTGTAGTGTGCACACATTATAAGTGTTCATTTAAAACTGAGGATTTTGCTGTGGGGTTTAAAGGGTTAAAGATGTAATATGAAAAATAAAACAGCATGAAATGTAATTTAACAGCAATAAACTGTAAATAATTTACGGCAAGAAACTAGAAAAACAGTTACTTACTGGCAACCGTGCTGCCAGTAGTTTACCGTTAATTCAAGGAAAAAACAGCAATTTACTGTAAAACGTAACAGTCAGATTAACCAAACGAAAAAAAAATGTTTTTTACTGAAATATTAGTGAAGGTCCACAGAAAACAGTTATGCAGTCATGAACTGATAAGGAGAGTAAATATTTAACTGAACCGTAGTAATGTGTTTTTGCACAAGAGAGATCTGTTAGTTTAATGTAGTTTTGTGGGTCACCATTGTGCTGGAGAATAGAGCCTGTGCTTCAGTCAATGATGAGACACAAACACTGATGTAATGCTCATAAAAATGGACTCTTCTCTAATTAATTCATTGAAAAACCTTTCTTTGAATGAACACACATATCCTCAGGTCATTGTGTATTTTGTTACTGTTCGTGTATATTGTCTTTTTGTACTGTATCCTGTTTTATGCATGTTTATGATAGATCACTAGTTAATATTACCTCACTTATATCATGTTTGATCTCTATCAATTCGTCTTCGGATGATCTAAATGACAGTGTATATTACATATTGATACCTATGCAACATATTAGTGTTCTAAGAATCTTTAATAGTTCTTTAATAGCAACCCCATGCAAATTGCCATGCTCAGAGACAAAGAGTCGTAAAACCTTCCCTCCAAAGAGAAGGGAGCCCATTGGCTCTTTGACTCCCCAGAGGTGTGACCTCTATACCAGATAAAGGTCTCATTCACAGGTCCGGCCCTCTCTTCTAAAAACCTTTTCCTAAAAACTTCTGCTGCAAGAAAAAGCTCTTCTGCTATCTTCTGCGGGCGTGCCCGGTCGGCCCCTAACATAGAGCCATGGGTGAGCTCCCCAGCCTGGGGATGACTCTTGACCACAAAGACCCAGTCTAGGATCTGTTAGACCCTAAGAGGATGAGCAAGATGTGAGTGGGAACTCTTCTGGACCCTTAAGTTATTGTGCCAGGCTGATGGCCTAGTCTTTCCATTCAATCAAAGCTCCTCGGACCTCAGCAGATTCCTTTCTTAACTTTTTTTCCACTCTCTACCTGGAAGTCATTTCTACCTCAGAACATCTTTGGAATTCATCACTCTTCAACCCGGAAGAACGTGATCGCGAATCCAAAAACCCTGAAACCATCAAGACTTTTCAACGCGACCGCATTCCGGACACAAAGGAAGTGCAAGTATACTACATTTAACTAAACGAAACAGAGGTTTAGTATAAGTTATAGACCCCGTTATAAACGGCGCTGATGGTTTTACTCAGGTGGTTAAATGACTTTTTCCATAACTGCATTCTCTGGTTTTCCTGATGGTTTCATCCATCAACTCTCATTAGCCCTTTCCCCATGAATGAGCGATTGTATGTTTGAGTGTATGTTATTCGTTGTTTGTTTAGATAAGATATGTGTGTTAGCGTTTAGTTAATAAAATTCTTGTGCACAAATTACATGAGTTTGTGATTCTGCCTTGCATATTAATGTCCCTTTACGATTTTGACCCTTGCTACAGGCTCTAATGCATTAATAGGAAGATATTTTCTGTGGCCACGGAAATATCCTTTCTTAGAGTTGATATGAATTTACACTGAATGTTCGCTGGACGAACAGATCAGCTTATGGCAATTTAACTCTGCGACAGTTATTACTGTCAGCCGATATAAATAATTGTAATTAATCATAATTAATTGTAATTATATATATATATACACAATTCCCTTTTTGAGCTAATTTGAGCAATCGTTTAAACATTATTTGCAAGCAGACTCAGTATCAAACTTGTGTGTTTGTCTCATAAATTTTATTAACATCTTACACATGCAGTTTCTGATACAATCAGACTATAGCTTGAATGCACCTTACTACGAGCAGTAGAAGTTTATCAGTGCTATAATACATGTGTAAATCGTTCGATAAGTAACTAACCTGATATTAGTGAAGAAGTATAAGAGAAGCATAAGATTTCTCTGATGAAAAATCCCAGATTAGCAGCCCGTATAGATGGTACCAGAATGAATTAATCTGATTTTGGGAGAACAAAACCCCATTTCAGCTTTATATGTGTAAATCTTCTCTGACGAAGAAAACTCAGATTAGAATCCCACATAAAAGAATGAATTAATCTGATTTTGGGAGAAGAAAACCCCATTTCAGCTTTAAATGTGTAAATCTTCTCTGACGAAGAAATCTCAGATTAGTGGGACAGATTAATCTGCGTGGGGAAGAAAACCCCACTTGCAGTGATATCAAAACTGAGCGACAAAGAAAACTCGCTACAGGATATTTAGTTAATTGGTGATTTGAGCGATGTTCCTCATCTCCCCGAGTTAAGGCCTTCTTGTAACCTTTGTGTATCATTGTAGTCATTGAAGTGATGCAATTGAATAGCGAATTAATGGTGTAATTCTAGCCTAGCTAACTAGTAATTTGCCATGTTCTGTGAAGTGAATGTGCTGTTTTGATTTGTGAATGAAGTTGTATGCGACACGTCATAACTGACTGTTATGCACCGCGTGAGCTCCCATGCATGTTTACAGCAGCGCAAGTTCTGCTCCACTTACGCGTGTTGTAAGCTCGCATCGGTCTCTTAGCAACGTCTGACCCCGGAAGTGGAGAGCAGCCTCTTCTGGTTCAATCTGATAACAGCACACACGTCACAGACCCTTGTGTAAACAAACAACTGGGTGTAGCCTAAAGCTAACTCTCTTAGCTGCCGCACAGGCATTTAAGCTAAGCCCTTTACCTCAACTGTTAACTGTTAGCATCCGACTAACACTTAAGATTCTTGTGAGTGTAAAGTGTAGCCACTCCTCGCTCTCTCTCTCTCCCTCCCTCACTCTCGGTTTCACTTCCTGTTTGTGCTATCACTTTCTGATTAGGCTCGGTTAGGTTGGCCCCTCCTCAAATACTTTGGTTTTATTTGTGTTATTTTTATTTTGACTTTATTCTACCTCTCTTGATTTCATTTCATTCATTTACTTTTAGCTTGAATGTACAGATTCAGCTAAGTTGATTTCACTTAAATCTGAGATTTAATTAGATCAATTTGTTTTTTTGTTTTTTTTTATTTCTTTTAGTTTCCTAAAGCTATTAGGACATTTTAGTTTTGCTTTTACCTTATTTTAGTTATTTGACCATCACCATCTTCCCTCTCGGTATAGGATTAGAGCAGTTCTAGCAACTGTTGTCCCCTTCATGAACTGTACAGGTTATTAGTAGCCTAATTCCTGTCTCTTCTAATACCCTCCTTACACCAGGCCTCTGAGCAGATAGGAAAACTTCCTATTGTTTCTGTTTATTTACCTTGAGGTGTTTGATGTTCCCTGCTAGCGTAGCTAACAGTCTCCCTAGGTTTTATGACCCTGCTACATTCCTTTGAACAAGTGATAACTGCTTAGTCACATCTCCTAGCTTAAACTAAATAAGGAAAGTCCTTCCTTCTCTCTATCTCTTCCTGATTTTATTTCAGTTTTGTTTATTTGATACCTTCATAGTGACCAAACCTGTGAACCATCAGTGCTTTGAGTAATAGTTTGACCACACGTATAGCCCGGTCATTAGCTGACCACTGCTTACAGCCCCGCCAACAGAGTTACTCAAACCCTGTCCTTGTGTGCTTAGCACCCTACCTCACTAGCTGCCCCTCACTAGCTAGTCACACCTTACACAGCCTAGCCTTTCCCCATACAGATAGCCTAACATCTCTGTACGTACTTGCACTTGCCTTCTGCCTCTCTCTCTCTGGTGTTCCCCCAAGCGTGCCAGTGTGTCTCAGACATTCCACAGACATTTAGCCCGGCCAGCTCACCAGGACCAGCTGAAAAACCCAGCAGAGCACAGTGATGGACATCCTTCAGCCCAAACAGCCAGCGACCTGCAATGGCAGAGAAAGGAACAGCGAGACTGTGACACAAGTGGACACCTGACACCCAGCCTGAACCACCAGGAGCTGACTAGCATCATCTTCTCCTTGGCCTACTCCCTCAAGGGCCTCAGAAAGGAGGTAAATGAACTGAACCTGCAAGTCACAGAGTTCTACAGGGAACTGACACCCGCTCAGCGAGAGAAGGCACAGAACGGATGCAAAGAACCTTACAGAATGGCACAACAGAAGGAAATCACCAGTCTTCAGGAGGCTCTAACAGCTGCTGGACACCAAGCGCAGCTGGAAAAAGCCATCAGACAGGACTTGGAAAGAGAACTGTTTCACACAAAGTCACTGTTAAAAGCAGCATATGTGGAACTTAATGAGAGCAACACCAGAGCTAAGCCCTTAGAAGGCCATCTGCATGCAGCCAGAGCTGAAGTCCACACCCTGACTCAACAATTCTGCAACATTAAAGAGGAGCTTGACACGGTTCAGAGAGAACTGAAACAGTCTTACAAACTGTGCATGGACTCAAGTAACAGGCATCCTGCTGCACGTCACACGGCCAGCAGTGCAAGCCCCCTTACTCCCGTACACAGATACGAAGGGGGGAGCCAAAGCTCTCTGATTGACACTTCACTAGTCAGCTTCCTGAAAACCTCTGCAGCTGTAGAAAGAAAGGCAAGCCTTGAAACAGGACATGGAGTGACACTCAAAAACCTCAACCGAATGGCCAGAAACATCCCTGCATTCACCCCAGAACTTGCAAGAGAGAATGGTGTTCACGCTTACTTAAGAGAGATTGACTTTCACCTGCAGTCTTGGACCAGTGTGAAACACCAAGATAGACTCTATCTGCTCTGGATCACCGCTAGCACTGAAGTACGACGCTTCCTGGCGCGACAGCCAGAACACATCCAATCGGACTACCAGCAGCTTAAACAACCTATCATAAAAGAATTCTCAGACCCAGAATTTGAACACGGACTGATCGCTGCCCTTGCCATCAAACAGGGCCGTCATGAAACTCCCCGTGATTACTACCACAGACTTCGACGAGCTTACTTCTGAGCTCGCAGTGAACCTGGGATGGAGGAGGACCACAACTTTAAGAGCCTTTTCCTCCGAAACCTCCACCTCATTGTAAGTCACCATCTCGGCATTATGGCTTGCCACACAATGCCTATTCAACAACTGCGTGACCTGACACAGAAGGCCTTTAACAAGCACAAGGCCTCTACCAAAGGTGTTTGTAAGACCCCACTGATTCTGAACTGCACAACCCAGAATCCAAAGCAGGCCCCAGAAGGCACCCAGCATTGCCACAATGTAAGGCCTTTCTACAGGAAGCCACTAGCCAGCGGAGGACAGAGCCGTCACCGTGGCAACGGACCTAGGCCCCAGGCCAACCACTGGCAGAGACCATGGAAAAGGCCATCCTCATCCTGCAACACCACGGCATGTCCAATGACAGTCCACCACAACATCCTCCTTCACACCCTTCACACAGGTGCCAAACGGATGCTGCACAAGGACAGCTGGACACGCCTACTTCTGAGTTACAGGAGCTGCTGACACTAGCAAAAGAGCTCCTTGAACAAAACTCAACTGAGGAGTACTGGGAAAGACAAACTTCTGACTCCTTGCCTGACGCAGCACAGCAACGAGACAACTCCAAGCACCAATCGGATAAAGTCAAACGGAGCCAAGGTGAACTCAATGTCACAAATGAACTGAAATATGCTTGCAGACCACAAGATGAACAGACAGGGGAAACACAACACAGAATTTCCCCTGACAAGCAGGCCCAGGCCCCCTTAGCCAATAGTCCAAACCTGCGAGGGGGGGCGAGAGCCCACTGTTCACACTTCACCAGCCAGCAACCACAGGGGGGTGGGGCAGGGACCCTTCCAGAGGATCACTGCAGGCGCACACACCGTGTGGCCCCACAGACCCCAACAAGCTGGCCAGAGACAATACAACTGTCAACCTAAATACTGCAGGAGGCCACCACACTTGCCTGCCTGCAAACATGAACTTTTATGCTTGAACTCTGCCCAATGTGACCACACGAGACAGACTATCTCAGGATCACCTCCAGCCTTGAAACGCAACATCCTGTACCAGCAGTCTGAACCTGTCAAAGCGGATTACAAAACTACAAGAAGCCTGCTACAGCCAGCTCTGAATCTACGACAGAACAGGCCACAAGGGAGCAAGGCTTCAACTCCAGAACCTTCTCTCCTCCTGAAATCCGCATCGCATTATGAGTCACCACCCAAGCGCCATGGCCTTCCCCCGCACAATGACCACCTGACATCTGCGGAACTCAGCCCATATGGCATACAGAGAATACAGCGCTGCCTCCATAGAGACTGTTAAAATCCTGCCTATCTCTGCACAGTACCCAGAACTGATTCTGGAGAGCACACGGGCCAGCAACAG
This sequence comes from Spinibarbus caldwelli, assembly GCA_039654775.1. Lineage (NCBI taxonomy): Eukaryota > Metazoa > Chordata > Actinopteri > Cypriniformes > Cyprinidae > Spinibarbus > Spinibarbus caldwelli. The sequence continues at coordinate 36,428,590 of CM077230.1, forward strand.
AGATCTTGAGAACATTAAAGGAACTGATCCTGAGAGCGGCCTCACCGGCCGGACAAGCAGGATATATCAGCCTATCAGACTCCTTTTAACTACGAGTGGCATGAGAAACCAACAACCTACCAGAATGCCCTCCTACTCAGAGAAACGCCAGCTGGTCATGGCACCCAGACAGCACATCAGCAGACGGCTGACCACCCATGACAGGCCTTCTTTTCACCAACATAGACCTGCTGTATTGTTTTGAGCCCCAAAGGACTTTAAGCATTCATAGAACTGGACTCAAGTGCAGGAACGTTCACCTTTCCAGCCAGTGAAACTCCGGGGTGAAGTGCGAGAACCCCTGCCACTCCAGCCAGACAGGTCACCCCAACAGATTGTCAGGTCACCGAGGTCACGGGAAAATCTCACAGCCAGCCATGAGGACATGGCCTGAAGCCTCACACGCTTCAAAGCACTCACTGAGCACACACCAGACCTGCCTTCGCAAACAAGTGCACGAGTTTCCCTATGACACCTTGCAACCCCCTGGGGAAGCCCTGTCAAGTGCAGGAACTTCCTGCAAGATCATACCAGTCGTTTACTCTGGTGAAAATATGACACTGCAATACCAGCATGCACAAAAGGGGAACAGACAGCGACAATGTGACACACAGACAGCGTGGCCAAACCCTCAACCACACACCTTCCAGGGAATGGAGGGAACCTGGCCCCACTCTGAGCCACACCTCCTTTTCTAAGAGACATTCTGCACCTGCCGACAACTGCCAGTGCCAAAGCTGCTCTTCACAAGAGGCAATGATGCAGAGCTAATGTCAACTACGTGGACTCACTCAAGACCACATTACATCATCAAACTCAAATGGCATCTGCATTCCATACCATGCCTGATTTACCCTCATCGGAGCACTAACTACTCAGATGACAAAAGAGCCCTGCTCTGCACTTCACGAACCATCCAGCAATTCTCCATGTACAATGGAACATGGAAAGCGATCACAGAGACGTGCCACCAACCTGTAATTTGCCCTCAACAGCCAAAGCATCCGTACAGAGGACCAACGCACCCAAAGCTACATGGTCAATGGCCTTCTGAGGATGCAATGTTGAGGCACGGTGTGCCCAGAGCGGGTGTTTTGTGGGTTAACAGCAAATCACTCCCACAGCAACACTTCAAGCTGGACTCCCAGTCATCACAGTACAAGTGACAGCCATCCTGATCACCCTTTTAAATCACATCGGCTCACAAGAACTGCATCAGAGAACTCCTCATTTACACAGACTCAAATTATGCCAAGCTCAGCTTCACATGCCACCTCCTTGGCTAGGAAAAAGATGAGTTTGCCACAATGAACAAGAAGCCAGTCAAGCATCAACACCAGTCCCAGGTGTGCAACAACATCACAAGTGCATTGCACGGTGAGCTATGATCTCAACCAAGACCCACCCACCCATGACACGGCACTATGTCCCTGATGACCACACTGCGCAAAAAAAAAAAAAGCTTGTGGTGCCACAGTGACAAAGGGGGGAGGGGGAGTCATGTTAATGCATGCTCACAACGCACCTTGTGCTGGACACCACAGTACCAGACACTTATGAGACACTAAAACAAATGGCTTACGGGGCTGGCATACAGCAAGATGTGGCGGAATGTGTCAGAGCATGTCAGTTTGCTGTCAGTCCCAAACAGCAAACCTGAACCACAAAGCCCCACGACAACACATTCCACTTTGGGTTCGCAATCACTGTAATGACACTTAGCTGTCTCACCACATATGGGCCTATAACACCATACAGATCTGTGTCAGTCCTCACTTTCCAGTCTGCCAGCGTGTCACAAACTGCAAACCCCACTGCCCAAGGAAGAGATGTGAATACCTGGCTAAGAGGCATTACAGATAGCCTCACCCACAAGACCACCTGAAAAGGAATTACAGCCAAGAAAAGCGGAGCCCTCATCAGCATCACCACCGCTGAGCAGAACGGAGTCCCCTATCCAAGAATTGCTACACGATGGAAGAAGTGAATGGTTGCAAACCAAAGCATCACCAGCTTTCACCACAGAACTCTTCCCTTCTAACAAAAGAAGAAAGCCCATCCATGCAGACACCGAAACTGCACAGGAGACGACTCTCAAAGACCTTGACAAACTGGCTAAAACATCACCCAGTTTGACCGAATGCTACAGTATCCAGAAGTGGAAGCTCACGCGACTGACAGAGACAGGTTATACCTCCTCAGACACTCATCCAGTCCTGAGAGTCAATGTGGTGCAAAGGTCCATGAACAGGTGCACGGCTGCACTTCCTTGGACCTTCAGATGGAACCACTGGAGAAGAGGGACCCAGGAGGAGACAATTCTGAACCTGACCAAGGTTCACACCCCAGCTGAGGATCCAAAGGCTCAGGAAAATTAGAAACCACCTGTCATCCTCTCTGATCCACCTGCCACCTGACCATCAGGATCCACCTGTCATCCGTCCTTCATGATCCACCTACCAACTCACTTCAGGACGACAGGTGACACTGCCTCGACAGGTGACACTGCCTCGACACCTGCTGCACAAGCTCGAGGACCCGCATCTTGCTACAGCTTACATCACCACAGCACCACAACCACTCCTGGAGGCAACCAACAGCCTGAGAGTCACCACTGTCTCCCAGCCATGAGTGGCAGGTGCGTGTCTGATTGTTCTGTATCTTTAACATCGCTCGCTGTTGTCTATTGGATGGACAACAACGTTCGAAAGAGGGGAATTATGTAGCATTTGGACCAATCAGACACACATTTGTTCATCAGATTTAACAAATCAAATTAGTTATTAGATTAACAACTAAGCACAGACCCCTCATCCAACACAAATTCTGAGTGCTGGTATGTCTGTGATGACTCCAGGCCCCCCGGTGCCATGGTAACCTATCTGATAACACTAGTTTTATTGGTCAAAGGAATGCGGGCAGACCTCATTTTCCCTTAGGAAAGAGACATGTAATGCACATAAAAATGGACTCTTCTCTAATTAATTCATTGAAAAACCTTTCTTTGAATGAACACACATATCCTCAGGTCATTGTGTATTTTGTTACTGTTTGTGTATATTGTCTTTTTGTACTGTATCATGTTTTATGCATGTTTATGATAGATCACTAGTTAATATTACCTCACTTATATCATGTTTGATCTCTATCAGTTCGTCTTCGGATGATCTAAATGACAGTGTATATTACATATTGATACCTATGCAACATATTAGTGTTCTAAGAATCTTTAATAGTTCTTTAATAGCAACCCCATGCAAATTGTCATGCTCAGAGACAAAGAGTCGTAAAACCTTCCCTCCCAAGAGAAGGGAGCCCATTGGCTCTTTGACTCCCCAGAGGTGTGACCTCTATACCAGATAAAGGTCTCATTCACAGGTCCGGCCCTCTCTTCTAAAAACCTTTTCCTAAAAACTTCTGCTGCAAGAAAAAGGTGGTCATTTCTACCTCAGAACATCTTTGGAATTCATCACTCTTCAACCCGGAAGAACGTGATCGCGAATCCAAAAACCTTGAAACCATCAAGACTTTTCAACGAGACCGCTTTCTGGACACAAAGGAAGTGCAAGTATAGTACATTTAACTAAACGAAACAGAGGTTTAGTATAAGTTATAGACCCCGTTATAAATGGCGCTGATGGTTTTACTCAGGTGGTTAAATGACTTTTTCCATAACTGCATTCTCTGGTTTTCCTGATGGTTTCATCCATCAAATCTCATTAACCCTTTCCCCATGAATGAGCAATTGTATGTTTGAGTGTATGTTATTCGTTGTTTGTTTAGATTAGATATGTGTTAGCGTTGTTAATAAAATTCTTGTGCACAAATTACATGAGTTTCTGATTCTGCCTTGCATATTAATGTCCCTTTACGATTTTGACCCTTGCTACATGCTCTAATGCATTAATAGGAAGATATTTTCTGTGGCCACGGAAATATCCTTTCTTAGAGTTGATATGAATTTACAATGAATGTTCGCTGGACGAACAGATCAGCTTATGGCAATTTAACTCTGCGACAGTTATTACTGTCAGCCGATATAAATAATTGTAATTAATCATAATTAATTGTAATTATTTATATACAATTCCCTTTTTGAGCTAATTTGCTTACAGAAACGATTTGAGTTAAAGACATGTTTTTAGTTATTTAAAGTGTTTGCAATTTTATACTAAGAAATATTTCTTCTCAGTGGACTCAAATGATATAAGGTCACATTACTAACGCCATATGAATACTAATATTTTAAACTTGAACCAGTTTGAAGCAATTGGAGCTAATTGGAGTTAATTTCCATGATAGTATAACAATAACATACTGTAAAAATGAAGAGCTGTAAATTAACAGTAGAGATCTGTAAATTAACAGTACATTATTGGCAACTCTGCTGCCAGTAAATTACTGTTATTTAATGGCATAATTTTTTTTACAGTGTAGGTCCCAGTTCTTGCCGTGGTCCTCAGTTCCTTCTGCTCTGTCTGCTCCGCCGTGGTGGTCGTCTGCTCCGCCGTGTTGGTCTTCTGCTCCGGTCTGGTGGTCTTCTGCTCCGCCTGCTCTGCCGTGGAGATATTCTGCTCTGCCCTGGTGGGCTCCTGTTCCGTCTGCTCCGCCCTGGTGGGCTCCAGTCCCATCCGCTCCGCCCTGGTGGGCTCCTGTTCCGTCTGCTCTGCCCTGGTGGGTCCATGCTCTGTCGGCCCTGTCCTGGCCTCTGGCTCCGCCCTGGCTCCCAGCTCTGTCGGTTTCACTCTGGTTTTCTGCTCCGCCTTGGTCCTCTGTCCTGCCAGCTCTGCCTCAGTCCCCAGTCTCTCCACTTCCACATGGATCTTGCCCTCTGTCCCTCCCCCTGTTCCGCCTCCGCTTCACCGCCCTCCGCTTCACCTCCGCTTCACCGCCACCGGGGGGGGACTCTGTCACGAATCCGGTCTATGAACTTCCGTTCACTCACCACCAGAGGTCACTCGCTCACCAGATGAAGCCTCATGAAGCTTTCAGCTTTTCAGCCAAGTAGTTCACAAAAGGGTTAATTTCTGGAGGCTTCATTTGCTCACAATACCACCTGGTGGCCAAAGAGTGTAAAACAAGCAGATATATTACAGACAGAGTTGGATAGTCCAGGGGTCAGAAAGTAAAAGTCCTGCCATGTTTATTCCACCCATGAACTCAGCAGCTGATTTCACCAGAGGAGGAACCAAGTCATTCCTTTCAAGTCACAAGCAAGTCTCAAGTCATATCTCAAGTCCTCAAAGAGTTAATGATATAATTAAGTGACTGATTAAATGATGGTTGTGCATTAGTGATGAACACCTGCTGTTATTGAGAATTACAGAGGATCAGATGTTGATGTTTTATTAGTTAAAATGATGCCACCATCATGGGGATCAGTGTTTGCGTTAGTTGGGCTCTTGACCCTTTTAGTAATTAAAAGTAGCTTGCTTTTGAGCAATCGCAATAATGTTTCACAGAAAACATGTATGCATTGCTTAAAAGCTTGATGTAGCAGATTAGCTTACACTTTCTGCTTATAAATCATTTGAATGAATATCATGAAGGTGTTTCTCTTTGGTTTGTTCAGCTATTACAGAACTATGAAAAAAAAACTCTTGTTAAACAAATGCCACTATAATGCTTAAATATTGAAAAAAATAACTGTGTCAGCTCAGGCTTTTACACGTGAACACTAATCATATGATCCTCAACAATGGTGACAACAATTTTTCATACTGCAGAGCTTTTACTATGGTGTTACCCAGCATGCATTGCAGCATGAAGCATTTTGTTGATTGTCACCATTGTTGAGATTCATATGCTGGTTCTTGATGTCTGTGTGTGTCTAAATAGTATAGGAGTTCAAATATTTTATATTATGTACAGTAGATTTAAAATTAATTCATTATAACTATTAAAGCAACACGTTCCTTGCATGCTGTAGTTTCTCAGGGTTGATTATTCAAAACCTAAATATAAATGAAATAAAAAGTTGTTTTGGATGTAATCAGGTCAGCACCTGATGATTATTTAGTCATATAAAAACAGCTAACAGTTGTTCACTGCACAGCACTGATCTCTCTGCTTCATAACACCACATGCATTGCTACTGAGAGAGATCTAACACAGGAATCAAGGTTCAAGAGCCCAACTAAAGCAAACACTGATCTCCATGATGGTGGCATCATTTTAACCAATACAACATCAACATCTGATCCTCTGTAATTCTCAGTAACAGCAGGTGTTCATCACTAATGCATAATCATCATTTAATTAGTCACTTAATTATCTCATTAACTTTAATTCTTTGAGGACTTGGGATTTGACTTGAGACTTGCTTGTGACTTGAAAGGAATGACTTGGTTCCTCCTCTGGTGAAATCAGCTGCTGAGTTCATGGGTGGAATAAACATATGGCAGGACTTTTACTTTCTGACCCCTGGTCCATCCACCTCTGTCTGTAATATATCAGCTTATTTTACACTCTTTGGCCACCAGGTGGTATTGTGAGCAAATGAAGCCTCCAGAAATTAAGCCTTTTGTGAACCACTTGCCTGAAAAGCTGAAAGCTTCATGAGGCTTCATCTGGCCATCACTACCACATTGACTCTTGCACTACACTAACTGTTGCACGTCACCCCGGACTACAATTCCCATCATCCATTGCACTGATGACACACACACAGCTGATTGCACTGATCACACAGCTGATTCCCATTACACGCCTTACTTAAGTCATGGGCTTCCTCAGCCAGATTGCTGAGTATTGTTCTAGCGTTTAGCACTCGCCTAGTGTTAGCTGCCTTACCGAGCCATTCTGTGTTTCTGTTTAGTCTCCAGTATTGTTTTGCGTTTATCACTCACCTAGTGATAGCTGCTTTACTGAGTCTAGTTTCCAGTTTTAGTTAGTCTTGTCATTTCGTGTTGCCTTGATTCCTGATTCCTGCCTGTGTATCTTGGATTAACCCTTGTCTCGCCTTTCGGATTCTGTTTGTACCTCGTTTGGATTATTGCTCATGTTATTGAACTACACCTCTTCTCAAGCTCTCTGGATATTGTTCGCCAATCACAGACCCACGCTTGCCTTAGGATTACTCTTTGTCTTGCCCTCAACATATCTGTTTACTGATGTTTTGACCCTGCCTGTATTTTTGACTACATCTTGGAATAAAGCTTGCAAATGGATCTGCACGTCTCACGTCTCGTTCGCCCCGTTACAGAGTGATGTCAAGCACATATCTAGCTCACCAGCATGTGACTTCAAACAAACAGAAGCCTTATGGACAATTTTAATTCATATTACCATTTTCGGACAACATAGTTCATACTGTCCTGGGTAAAGTTTGTAGAAAGAAGAAACTTTTAAAGAACCTGATTAATAGAAATTATAACTTAAGTTTAAGTCAGAATATTTCTACCATAGGACGGAAGTGGTAGGGAACACTGTTTATTTAAACTTTAAAGCAATATTACACTACACTGTAAAAAATTAATCATGGGTCTTGTAATTTTCATTAAAAAAATATAAAGGTGATAATTAAAAGTAGTGAGTATATTTCATTAAAGAAATTGTGGTTCAGTGTTGTATAGAAAATATTGAGGACTTTTTACTTATAAAACCAAGAGATGTGTTTTCCTCATTTTTTTTTAAAGGAAACTTAAGCAGTTTTGAGGCTTGACTTGAGGAACTGATTAAAATATATAAAAAATAAATAAAGAAGGAAAGAAGGCTACCTATTTACGTATTTTAAGAGAATTAGCTCAATTTTGCAGTTTTATAAAGACGGTCTTTGACGTGGAAAAGTGCTTAGCATCACGTCAGGGTCTGAGCAGACGTATGCACTTTTTATTGTCGGAGTACTGCAGGTTTTTTAAAATGTAAGCTGTTCTTGCAGCTCGCTGTTCTAAATTATGATGATTGGTGATATTTTATATGTTAATGACATTAATTAGGAGTCGTTTACAAGCAGAGAGCTGAAACCATTCAGTTACGTGCAAGTTCAAGATCATTTGCGATTCATAGATTTCACATCTGAAAGAGACATACGCACGTTTTCTGTTCGTACGTTCATTCTATGAATCAAACATACGCATATTCGAGAGATGATCGTAAGATCAAATTTAGGATGGTTTCTGCACAACATTTTACAAATGAGGCCCCCGTTGGCCGGTCCTCAAGGGAAATCGATTATTAAAAATACTAAATGAAGTTTATTTAAAAATGTAAAAATGCTAACAGGTTTCTGTGATGGTAGGTTTAGGTTTAATGGATAGAAAATATTGTTAGGTCAGTATAAAACAATAGAAGTCTATGAAAGTCCTCACAAGTATAACAAAACAAACGTGTGTGTGTTTGTGTGAGTGAGAGAGTTATTTTTATTTTATTTTATTATTTTTTTTTGCTCATTTATTACTCATTTATTGACTTCTTTTTTTTTTACTTTGGTGGTGTAATTATATTCTGTATTTTACACATCTAAAATGCTTTGGCAGAACTGTAACACAAATGTCATACCAATAAAGCTACTTGAACTTGAACTTGAGAGAGATATATACACAATATGCTTATTAAATTGTTTATTCTTGTACTTATTTTTTTGATATTGTCCTTAAACCAATATCTCTTTCTCACATCCATGTAGACTAACCAAAAACCCTATGATGGCGTGCCACCCGATACCGAGCCCATGTGTTCCACAGCTGTCCCAGACGATTAAGTTCAAAAACAGACTTGAAATCTTAAATTTTGAACTTTGACAAGGCCAATTTAAACAAATCTCATATTTCGGCCCAGAGGTCACAGGTCAACCTCGGTAAACGAGTAAAGAGTACGGGTGTAACCCCGGTGTCCTGGCCAAATTCCCTCCACTGGCCCTTGTCAGTCATGGCCTCCTAATAATCCTGATCCACTTGAATTGTGCTATGACTCTCTCTCCTCTCCACCTGTTGCTGTTGTTTGGTGAGCGCACTGGCACTGTTGTATCCTCCAGGTGGATGCTGCCAGTGGTGGACGAAGTACACAAATCAAGTACTTGAGTAAAAGTACAGATACGTATTATAAAATATTACTCCAGTAAAAGTACTGCTTTTTCAATTTTACTCGAGTGAAAGTACAAAGTACTAATTTTTTTATGTACTTAAGTAAAAAAGTACTGATAGATAGATTTATTTTGCAATTTTATATAGACTACTTAATTTAATTTTATATTTGCACATACTGCTCAAAATACCTGGGATCTTCCCAAAATAACCACTATATGGAGTCAAGATATATATTTTGTTGATGAGAGTGATGTAGTAATGGTCACTGTGAAGCTTACACTGTGATGTAACAGAGAGAAAACAGATTTGACCATCTGCTTTTCAGTAAGAAAAAAGTGTTTTAAAACTTGTTGTTTTGCAGAACGTCACGGTTATATATGACATGACAATACGCCCTGAAGTTAGGAAGAACATTTTAAGGAAAATATAATTATAGTTTCAGGATTTTTTTTTCTTCACAAACCTTGTCTGTGGTGTAAAAACACCCCTGGCCAAATGCCCCCAGAGGGCATCACTTCCCACTTTGATAATTACTGTAGTTACCATCTTCTGAACACCACATCCTTTCTTTTTCCCTCTGATGTAATCTATCAGGTGGTTGAATAAAAATATTTCGACTTTATATCGAAAAATTTTCTAAACTTAGCACCAGCAAGCTTGTTAGCTAGACAGTTAGCACCAGCTAACAATATTTACTTATTTTCAGCATGGTTATGAATAAACATTCATATTTGTCTACTGGGCTACACTCTCAAAAAGGATGTGTTAATTAATAACACATTTTTTGTGTTATGGCCATTTTAACACATTATGTGTAATTTTAAGTTGATCATGTGTAAAAAGAAAGAGAGAGAGAGAGAAACCACACTATGTGTCCAATACAATATGTGTTAACTATCATCCAATCACATTGCTGCCTACATCACTCCACAAGCTGTTAACCAAATTCACGCCTCTTTTTTCATTGGTGGATGATGTGGATGCACTCAGGTATATGGTCAGGTATATGGATTTCCTCACTAGAAAAGTAAAGTTCTCAGAAGGTCCCACAGGTGTCAATGACTTCCCAGAACATTTCCTGAGATGATGTGGAGTTCTTTAAAGGATTGGGCAGAGGTGGGACCAAGTCAAGTCTCAAGTCAAATCCCAAGTCCTCAAAGAGTTAAAGTTGATGAAATAATTAAGCAACTAATTAAATGATGATTATGCATTAGTGATGAACACCTGCTGTTATTGAGAATTACAGAGGATCAGATGTTGATGTTTTATTGGTTAAAATGATGCCACCATCATGGAGATCAGTGTTTGCTTTAGTTGGGCTCTTGACCCTTGACTCCTGTGTTAGATCTCTCTCTGCAGCAATGCATGTGGCGTTATAAAGCAGAGCAGAGATATTAGCTGTTTTATGTGATGAGAGAGTCACCATGAGGTGGCTTGATTACAATCAAAAAAGTGTTGCTCTTATAGTTATAGTGAATGAATTTTAATTCTATGTAATTAATATAAAACTTTGAACTCTAGTATTATTTCGACACACACAGACATCAAGAACCAGCATATGAATCTCAACAATGGTGACAATCAACAAAATACTTCATGCTGCAATGCATGCTGGATAACACCATAGTAAAAACTCCCATCATGCACTGCAGTATGAAAAATTATTGTCACCACTGTTGAGGATCATATGATAAGTGTTTATGTCTAAAAGCCTGAGCAGAAACTTTTTTTTTTTTAATACTGAAGCATTATAGTGGTGTTTGTTTAATAGGGCACTTTTTTTTTGCAGATTTGTAATAGCTGAATGTCAGTCAAAAAAACCAAAGAGCGATCCTTTCATGATGTTCATTCACCATGAGTCATAAGCAGAAATCATAAGTTAATCTGCAACTTCTAGGTTTGACTCAGCAATGCACAAATGTTTGTTGTGAAACAATATTACTTTGAATTAGTAAAAGGGACAAGAGACCAACTAAAGCAAACCTTGACCACAATTATGGTGGCATCGTGTTTCTTTTTTCAGTTGATTCCATCCAAGGCTGTGGCTGAAGTCTGTAGTTCTTGTGTTTCTCTTTTCTTCAATGATACCACTTGTTAACAGCAGGTGTTCATCACTAATTCACATCATCATTTAATTAGTCACTTAATTATCTCATTAACTTTAACACTTTGAGGACTTGGGATTTGACTTGAGACTTGCTTGTGACCTGAAAGTCCCACTTCTGGATTTATGACACAATAGTGTGTTAAATATTTTAACACACTGCCTGTGTTAAGAAGAATAACACACTGGTTGTGTTAGAATTTAATTAACACAAAATGTGTTGTCCTTAACTAGACACACAGGTGTGTTAAAATATAACACAGGTTGTGTTGTTTTTAACACATCTGTTTTAAGAGTGTAGTTGATTTAAACAATATAAAAAAATTATACTGTTGATAAACAATATAAAAACAGACGTCACATAGGGCTAAATGCGTAGCATTTTAATAAAACTGCTAACGTTACAGCAGCGGAGAATATGAATGTACATGAGTTATTTTATTTAATCTGTGTTATTTTAATGTTTCGTTTTTTGACCTAAAACATAGAAACACTGTTGATCCGTCTGCATTCAAGCATTTCAGTGGGATTAAATAGATCACCCTTTACAGCAGATTTAGTTCACAAACAACTGACAGTTTTGACCTAAATATGATTGGTACAATAATTAATCCTAAAATTCGACATTAGTAACTTACTTTTCACAGCATCAGTCGCACGCGCGCACTCACAAGATCTCCCAGTCCTTACTTGTGAGTTCCGTTGACTGGAGACTCCCTCTAAATGGATCATTTGAATCAGTGAGTTGTCGACTCGAGAACAGCTGCAATCGGATCATTCAATTCGCGAATGAATCGTTTGTTGCGATTTGCAAACCGATTTAACAGGTTCATTGAAAAGAATCAGTTTGTTCATGAATCAGACACCGCTTCTGCATCTCGGAGCATGTGATGTATTATGAGGAGTAACGATATGTTTTATGAAATGTTAAGGAGAGATCCCCTCATATGATTGTAATGTGCAGAATGGCAGAATTCTGCCATTTGGCAGAATGGCTCTCTGAGGGCACAGAGGAAAATCGGGCACAATATAATGAGGTCAGAGCCACTCCATTTGGATGAATGAAGCTTTCCATAAAGAGGATGATGGTCCTCAGATCCATCCGTCCTTGAGTAGCGACCTTCGGATCTTAAATATATATCGACACTTCTCAAAGTCAGAAAATTTGATTTCCTCAGAAATAAATGCAGCCAAAGCACAACCAGACAAGTAAACCCAATCTGAATGAAAGACTGAATATAGTAAAACAGACATCAAGTTCTCATACACTCTTAAAACAAATGTGTTAAAAACAACACAACATGTGTTATATTTTAACACACCTGTGTGTCTAGTTAAGGACAACACATTTTGTGTTAATTTCAACTCAACCAGTGTGTTATTCTGCTTAACACAGGTTAATATTCTTCAAATATTTAAATAGTGCAACTTTAAGAATAGCACATCTATGACACAAATTGTGTTATGACACAGTGTGTTAAAAAACAGATGTGTTAAAAACAACTAGTTAAGGACAACACCTCTAGTTAAGGACAACACATTTTATGTTAATTCAATTTTAACACAACCAGTGTGTTATTCTTCTTAACACAGGCAGTGTGTTAAAATATTTAACACACTAATGTGTCATAAATCCATTGAAGTCACAAGCAAATCTCAAGTCAAATCCCAAGTCCTCAAAGAGTTAAAATTAATGAGATAATTAAGTTACTAATTAAATGATGATTGTGCATTAGTGATGAACACCTGCTGTTAACAAGCGGTATCATTGAAGAAAAGAGAAACACAAGAACACAAAACACAAAAACTCTCGCCCTGAGAGCAGCGTGTAGTTCACTAAAAATAATACTGATATGAATTATATTGAGCACTCCTGCCCTGAGAGCAGCGTGTAGTTCACTAAAAATAATACTGATATGAATTATATTGAGCACTCCTGCCCTGAGAGCAGCGTGTAGTTCACTAAAAATAATACTGATATGAATTATATTGAGTACTCCTGCCCTGAGAGCAGCGTGTAGTTCACTAAAAATAACACAACAATATGAATTATATTGAGTACTCCTGCCCTGAGAGCAGTGTGTAGTTCACTAAAAATAATACTGATATGAATTATATCGAGCACTCCTGCCCTGAGAGCAGCGTGTAGTTCACTAAAAATAAAACACCGATATGATTTACATCAAGTACTCCTGCCCTGAGAGCAGTGTGTAGTACACTAAAAATAACACAACGATATGAATTATATTGAGTACTCCTGCCCTGAGAGCAGCTAGTTCACTAAAAATAACACAACGATATGAATTATATTGAGTACTCCTGAGTTGAGTTGAGTTGAGTTGAGCTTTATTGTCATTCCGCTACATGCGGGGGCATACAGTGGAACGAAATGTCGTGCCTCACAGGACCACGGTGCTACATAAATACAGGCATACAGCAATGAAGTAAAACAATATAAACCTATACACAAACTATCCTACTGATAGATTTTGACTATAAATATACTATCTATATAAAAAAATTTACCTATACATAAACTAAAAAAAAAACAAACTATACAAACTATACGAATGCTTCAGATAAACACTGTACATGTGCAAAGAGAGACAATGTGAGTTCAAGCAGCTGGCTGGGGAACAGTGCAGGATGATTTGTAGTGCATGAGCATGTAAACATACATATATTACTGATATTACTGAGTCTTTTTGTGGGATTTGTGTGCACACAGCAGTGTGTGTGAAAAGTGACTAGTGCGCATAGAGGAAGAGAGTGTGCTACTATAGGTGGTTTGTACAGGCCTACTCACCTGTAGCACTCTTCGATTGCACAAACAAAGTTCCATAAGTTCCAGATTGTCCATGTTTCAGGAGGTAGGGGGTTTGTATGGGGATTCAGAGAGGGGCGGGGTGACTTGAGTTCAGGGCTCTCACAGCCTGGGGGAAAAAGCTGTTGAGCAGTCTGGCAGAGCGGGCTCTGATGCTCCGGTACCGTCTACCTGATGGTAGGAGCTGGAAGAGACTGTGGGAGGGGTGTGTGGAGTCCTTTACGATACTGTTGGCTTTGCTGGAGCATCGTTTGAGGAAAATGTCCAGGATGGAGGGGAGAGGGGCACCGATGATCCTTGCAGCTGTGTTCACTGTCTGCTGGAGGGTCTTGCGGTCTGCTGCAGTACAGTTCCCGTACCAGACAGTGATGCAGCTGGTCAGCACACTCTCAATGGTGCCCCTGTAGAAAGTGGTGAGGATGGGTGGAGGGAGACTTGCTCTTTTCAGCCGGCGGAGGAAGTGTAGGCGCTGTTGTGCCTTCTTGGAGAGTGACATGGTGTTGGTGGTCCAGGTGAGGTCCTCTGTGATGTGCACCCCCAGGAATTTAGTGCTGCTGACTCTCTCCACAGGCGAGCTGTCGATGGTCAGTGGGGGGTGATCAGCGGAGTTTCTCCTGAAGTCCATCACAACCTCCTTTGTCTTCTCCACATTGAGGGACAGGTTGTTTGCACCACACCATCCAGCCAGCTGTGCCACTTCCTCTCTGTAGTGCGTTTCATCGTTGTTGCTGATGAGACCTACCACTGTTGTGTCATCAGCGAACTTGATGATGTGGTTGGAGCTGAACTTGGCAGTGCAGTCGTGGGTCAGCAGCGTGAAGAGCAGCGGGCTGAGCACACAGCCTTGTGAGGCACCTGTGCTCAGTGTGGTAGTGCTCGAGGTGTTGTGGCCGACACGGACTGACTGAGGTCTTCCGGTTAAAAAGTCCAGAATCCAATTACAGAGGGAATTGTTAAGGCCCAGTAGGTTTAGTTTATTTGTGAGCTGTTGTGGGATTATTGTGTTGAATGCTGAGCTGAAGTCAATGAACAGCATTCTAACATAAGAGTCTTTATTTTCTAGGTGGGTAAGAGCCAGGTGGAGGGTAGAGGAAATTGCATCGTCTGTGGAGCGGTTTGGACGGTATGCAAACTGGAGCGGATCGAGTGTGTTGGGGAGGCTGGTTTTGATGTTGTGCATGACTAACCTCTCAAAGCACTTCATTATGATTGGAGTCAGTGCTATGGGACGGTAGTCATTTAGACAGGACACAGGTGATTTCTTTGGTACCGGTATGATTGTTGTGGATTTGAGACGTGGGGACGACTGCCTGGCTCAGCGAGGTGTTGAAGATATCTGTTAGGACATCTGTCAGCTGTACAGCACAGTCTTTCAGTACACGGCCAGGTATGTTGTCGGGACCCGCAGCCTTGTGTGGGTTAATCCTAGATAGGGTCTTCCTTACGTCGGCTGGAGACAGACAGAGCGCCTGGTCTTTGGGAGGTGTGGGCAGTTTTTGTGCAGGTGTGTCATTCTGCATTTCAAACCGTGAATAAAAGTGGTTGAGTGTATCTGGGAGGGATGTGTCATCATCACAGGCCTGTGGCGGGGGCTTGTAGTCTGTGATGGTCTGAATGGCTTGCCACAGACTCCGTGTGTCTCTGCTGTCTGTGAAGTGATTGTTGATTTTTTGAGCATATGACCGTTTTGCATTTTTGATGCTGCGGGACAGATTGGCTCTTGCTGTTTTGAGGGCTGCTTTATCTCCTGATCTGAAAGCTTCATCTCTGGTCTTTAGCAGCCCACGAACCTCTGCTGTCATCCATGGCTTCTGGTTGGCGCGTGTGGTGATGGTCTTTGTGACTGTCACATCATCTGTGCACTTTTTGATGTAAGCAGTCACAGTTTCAGTGTACTCCTGTAGGTCTGTGTGGTTGTTGTAAGTGGCTGCCTCTTTAAACATGTTCCAGTCTGTGTCCTGGAAGCAGTCCTGCAGTGCAGAGGTAGCATTTTCTGGCCATACTGTGATCTGCTTTTGAACCGGTTTGGTGAGTTTGAGAAGTGGGCTATATGCTGGGATTAGCATAACAGAGATGTGGTCCGAGTACCCGAGGTGGGGGCGGGGTTCGGCTTTGTATGCGTTCTTAACTGTTGTGTAAACAAAGTCCAGTGTGTTGTTTCCCCTTGTTGCAAAGTTCACATGTTGGTAGAACTTTGGCAAAACTGTCTTTAAGTTTGCGTGGTTGAAGTCACCGGCTATGATGAAAAAGCCGTCGGGGTTATTTGTTTGTTGTTCGCTGATGGCGCTGTACAGTTCGCGAAGCGCGTCCTTAGCGTTTGCACACGGAGGAATGTAAACCGCGACAATAACAATGGCCGTGAACTCCCGCGGCAGATAGAACGGTCGACACTTCACAACCATAAACTCCACCAGTGATGAACAGTGTTTAGATAATACCGCAGCATTGTTACACCATTTTTTGTTGACGTAAACACACAAGCCACCCCCGCGAGTCTTACCAGACAGTGATGAATCTCTATCCGCTCGGTAGCAGGTTAGGCCATGCAGCTGAATGGCGGAGTCCGGGATGTTGTCGTTTAGCCATGTTTCAGTGAAAACAAACACACAACAATCCCTTGCCTCATGCTGTGTAGATCGACTGAGTTGAATTAAGTCCAGTTTGTTTTCCAGAGAGCGAACGTTTGAGAGCATGAGTGTTGGAAGAGCCGGTCTTGTGGGGTTAGCCCTCAGCCTAGCTCGTATACCTCCGCGCTTACCGCGCTTCCGTCCTCTCTCACACCGCTTGCGACGCCGCCTTGTGCGGGTAGCGTCAGTAGGCGAGGCCGCGGTCTTGAGGTCTGGCTCCAGCAGTAAACAAAGGCCTCGTAGCTTCTCAGTAGCCGCCGGCGAGAGTTTGTGTTTGTATGTGTTGTCGATATCCAAAAGGCTTTGGCGATCATAGATGCATCCCGGAGTGATCTCCCGATGAATTAGCGGTAAATTAACACTATTTGGAGACGAACAGACGACATTAAAAGACATAAAAGCACCGTCTTTGGGATCCGGAGAAGCCGCTGCGTCTGGGCGCGCCGCCATCTTGGATTGAGCGTCCTGAGAGCAGCGTGTAGTTCACTAAAAATAACACAACGATATGAATTATATTGAGTACTCCTGCCCTGAGAGCAGCTAGTTTACTAAAAATAACAAAACGATATGAATTATATTGAGTACTCCTGCCCTGAGAGCAGCTAGTTTACTAAAAATAACACAACGATATGAATTATATTGAGTACTCCTGCCCTGAGAGCAGCGTGTAGTTCACTAAAAATAACACAACGATATGAATTATATTGAGTACTCCTGCCCTGAGAGCAGCGTGTAGTACACTAAAAATAACACAACGATATGAATTATATTGAGTACTCCTGCCCTGAGAGCAGCATGTAGTTCACTAAAAATAACACAACGATATGAATTATATTGAGTACTCCTGCCCTGAGAGCAGCTAGTTCACTAAAAATAACACAACGATATGAATTATATTGAGTACTCCTGCCCTGAGAGCAGCGTGTAGTTCACTAAAAATAACAACGCTATGAATTATATTGAGTACTCTTGCCCTGAGAGCAGCGTGTAATTCACTAAAAGTAACACAACCATATGAATTATATCGAGTACTCCTGCCCTGAGAGCAGCGTGTAGTACACTAAAAATAACACAACGATATGAATTATAATCGAGTACTCCTGCCCTGAGAGCAGCGTGTAGTTCACTAAAAGTAAAAAAAACCATATGAATTATATTGAGTACTCCTGCCCTGAGAGCAGCGTGTAGTACACTAAAAATAACACAACGATATGAATTATATCGAGTACTCCTGCCCCGAGAGCAGCGTGTAGTTCACTAAAAATAATACTGATATGAATTATATTGAGTACTCCTGCCCCGAGAGCAGCGTGTAGTTCACTAAAAATAATACTGATATGAATTATATTGAGTACTCCTGCCCCGAGAGCAGCGTGTAGTTCACTAAAAATAATACTGATATGAATTATATTGAGTACTCCTGCCCTGAGAGCAGCGTGTAGTTCACTAAAAATAATACTGATATGAATTATATTGAGTACTCCTGCCCTGAAAGCAGCGTGTAGTTCACTAAAAATAAAACACCGATATGATTTATATCGAGTACTCCTGCCCTGAGAGCAGTGTGTAGTACACTAAAAATAACACAACGATATGAATTATATTGAGTACTCCTGCCCTGAGAGCAGCGTGTAGTTCACTAAAAATAATACTGATATGAATTATATTGAGTACTCCTGCCCTGAGAGCAGTGTGTAGTTCACTAAAAATAATACTGATATGAATTATATTGAGCACTCCTGCCCTGAAAGCAGCGTGTAGTTCACTAAAAATAAAACACCGATATGATTTATATCGAGTACTCCTGCCCTGAGAGCAGTGTGTAGTACACTAAAAATAACACAACGATATGATTTATATCGAGTACTCCTGCCCTGAGAGCAGTGTGTAGTACACTAAAAATAACACAACGATATGAATTATATTGAGTACTCCTGCCCTGAGAGCAGCGTGTAGTTCACTAAAAATAACACAACATTACGAACCTATTGAGTACTCCTGCCCTGAGAGCAGCATGTAGTTCACTAAAAATAATACTGATATGAATTATATTGAGTACTCCTGCCCTGAGAGCAGCGTGTAGTTCACTAAAAATAATACTGATATGAATTATATTGAGTACTCCTGCCCTGAGAGCAGTGTGTAGTTCACTAAAAATAATACTGATATGAATTATATTGAGCACTCTTGCCCTGAAAGCAGCGTGTAGTTCACTAAAAATAAAACACCGATATGATTTATATCGAGTACTCCTGCCCTGAGAGCAGCGTGTAGTACACTAAAAATAACACAACGATATGAATTATATCAAGTACTCCTGCCCTGAGAGCAGTGTGTAGTACACTAAAAATAACACAACGATATGAATTATATCAAGTACTCCTGCCCTGAGAGCAGCATGTAGTTCACTAAAAATAATACTGATATGAATTATATTGAGTACTCCTGCCCTGAGAGCAGCGTGTAGTTCACTAAAAATAATACTGATATGAATTATATTGAGTACTCCTGCCCTGAGAGCAGCGTGTAGTGCACTAAAAATAATACTGATATGAATTATATCGAGTACTCCTGCCCTGAGAGCAGCGTGTAGTTCACTAAAAATAATACTGATATGAATTATATTGAGTACTCCTGCCCCGAGAACAGCGTGTAGTCCCACTAAAAATAACACAACGATATGAATTATATCGAGTACTCCTGCCCTGAGAGCAGTGTGTAGTACAATAAGAATAACACAACGATATGAATTATATCGAGTACTCCTGCCTTGAGAGCAGTGTGTAGTACACTAAAAATAATACTGATATGAATTATATCGAGTACTCCTGCCTTGAGAGCAGCGTGTAGTTCACTAAAAATAACACAACGATATGAATTATATTGAGTACTCCTGCCCTGAGAGCAGCGTGTAGTTCACTAAAAATAACAACGCTATGAATTATATCGAGTACTCCTGCCCTGAGAGCAGCGTGTAGTTCACTAAAAATAACACAACGATATGAATTATATCGAGTACTCCTGCCCTGAGAGCAGCGTGTAGTTCACTAAAAATAACACAACGATATGAATTATATTGAGTACTCCTGCCCTGAGAGCAGCGTGTAGTTCACTAAAAATAACAACGATATGAATTATATTGAGTACTCCTGCCCTGAGAGCAGCTAGTTCACTAAAAATAACAGAACGATATGAATTATATTGAGTACTCTTGCCCTGAGAGCAGCGTGTATTTCACTAAAAGTAACACAACGATATGAATTATATTGAGTACTCCTGCCCTGAGAGCAGCTAGTTCACTAAAAATAACAACGATATGAATTATATTGAGTACTCCTGCCCTGAGAGCAGCGTGTAGTACACTAAAAATAACACAACGATATGAATTATATCGAGTACTCCTGCCCTGAGAGCAGCGTGTAGTACACTAAAAATAACACAACGATATGAATTATAATCGAGTACTCCTGCCCTGAGAGCAGCGTTTAGTTCACTAAAAGTAAAAAAAACCATATGAATTATATTGAGTACTCCTGCCCTGAGAGCAGCGTGTAGTTCACTAAAAATAACACAACGATATGAATTATATGGAGTACTCCTGCCCTGAGAGCAGCGTGTAGTACACTAAAAATAACACAACGATATGAATTATATTGAGTACTCCTGCCCTGAGAGCAGCATGTAGTTCACTAAAAATAACACAACGATATGAATTATATTGAGTACTCCTGCCCTGAGAGAAGCTAGTTCACTAAAAATAACACAACGATATGAATTATATTGAGTACTCCTGCCCTGAGAGCAGCGTGTAGTTCACTAAAAATAACAACGCTATGAATTATATTGAGTACTCCTGCCCTGAGAGCAGCGTGTAGTTCACTAAAAATAACACAACGATATGAATTATATTGAGTACTCCTGCCCTGAGAGCAGCGTGTAATTCACTAAAAGTAACACAACCATATGAATTATATCGAGTACTCCTGCCCTGAGAGCAGCGTGTAGTTCACTAAAAATAACAACGATATGAATTATATTGAGTACTCCTGCCCTGAGAGCAGCTAGTTCACTAAAAATAACAGAACGATATGAATTATATTGAGTACTCTTGCCCTGAGAGCAGCGTGTATTTCACTAAAAGTAACACAACCATATGAATTATATCGAGTACTCCTGCCCTGAGAGCAGCGTGTAGTTCACTAAAAATAACACAACGATATGAATTATATCGAGTACTCCTGCCCTGAGAGCAGCTAGTTTACTAAAAATAACACAACGATATGAATTATATCGAGTACTCCTGCCCTGAGAGCAGCGTGTAGTTCACTAAAAATAACACAACGATATGAATTATATCGAGTACTCCTGCCCTGAGAGCAGCGTGTAGTACACTAAAAATAACACAACGATATGAATTATATCGAGTACTCCTGCCCTGAGACCAGCGTGTAGTTCACTAAAAATAACACAACGATATGAATTATATTGAGTACTCCTGCCCTGAGAGCAGCGTGTAGTTCACTAAAAATAACACAACGATATGAATTATATCGAGTACTCCTGCCCTGAGACCAGCGTGTAGTTCACTAAAAATAACACAACGATATGAATTATATCGAGTACTCCTGCCCTGAGAGCAGCGTGTAGTACACTAAAAATAACACAACGATATGAATTATATCGAGTACTCCTTCCCTGAGAGCAGCGTGTAGTACACTAAAAATAACACAACGACATGAATTATATCGAGTACTCCTGCCCTGAGAGCAGCATGTAGTTCACTAAAAATAACACAACGATATGAATTATATCGAGTACTGCTGCCCTGAGAGCAGCTTATAGTTCACTAAAAATAACAGTGATATGAATTATATTGAGTACTCCTGCCCTGAGAGCAGCGTGTAGTTCATTAAAAATAACACAACGATATGAATTATATCAAGTACTCCTGCCCTGAGAGCAGCATGTAGTTCACAAAATATAATACTGATATGAATTATATTGAGTACTCCTGCCCTGAGAGCAGCGTGTAGTTCATTAAAAATAATACTGATATGAATTATATTGAGTACTCCTGCCCTGAGAGCAGCGTGTAGTTCACTAAAAGTAAAAAAACCATATGAATTATATCGAGTACTCCTGCCCTGAGAGCAGCGTGTAGTTCACTAAAAATAACACAACGATATGAATTATATCGAGTACTCCTGCCCTGAGAGCAGCGTGTAGTTCACTAAAAATAATACTGATATGAATTATATTGAGTACTCCTGCCCTGAGAGCAGCGTGTAGTTCACTAAAAGTAAAAAAACCATATGAATTATATCGAGTACTCCTGCCCTGAGAGCAGCGTGTAGTTCACTATAAATAACACAATGATATGAATTATATCGAGTACTCCTGCCCTGAGAGCAGCGTGTAGTTCACTAAAAATAACACAACGATATGAATTATATCGAGTACTCCTGCCCTGAGAGCAGCGTGTAGTTCACTAAAAATAACACAACGATATGAATTATATCAAGTACTCCTGCCCTGAGAGCAGCGTGTAGTTCACTAAAAGTAAAAAAACCATATGAATTATATCGAGTACTCCTGCCCTGAGAGCAGCGTGTAGTTCACTAAAAGTAAAAAAACCATATGAATTATATCGAGTACTCCTGCCCTGAGAGCAGCGTGTAGTTCACTAAAAATAACACAACGATATGAATTATATCGAGTACTCCTGCCCTGAGAGCAGCGTGTAGTTCACTAAAAATAACACAACGATATGAATTATATCGAGTACTCCTGCCCTGAGAGCAGCATGTAGTTCACTAAAAATAACACAACGATATGAATTATATCAAGTACTCCTGCCCTGAGAGCAGCGTGTAGTACACTAAAAATAACACAACGATATGAATTATATCGAGTACTGCTGCCCTGAGAGCAGCTTATAGTTCACTAAAAATAACAGTGATATGAATTATATCGAGTACTCCTGACCTGAGAGCAGCGTGTAGTTCACTAAAAATAACACAACGATATGAATTATATCGAGTACTCCTGCCCTGAGAGCAGCATGTAGTTCACTAAAAATAACACAACGATATGAATTATATCAAGTACTCCTGCCCTGAGAGCAGCATGTAGTTCACAAAATATAATAGTGATATGAATTATATTGAGTACTCCTGCCCTGAGAGCAGCGTGTAGTTCATTAAAAATAATACTGATATGAATTATATTGAGTACTCCTGCCCTGAGAGCAGCGTGTAGTTCATTAAAAATAATACTGATATGAATTATATTGAGTACTCCTGCCCTGAGAGCAGCGTGTAGTTCACTAAAAGTAAAAAAACCATATGAATTATATCGAGTACTCCTGCCCTGAGAGCAGCGTGTAGTTCACTAAAAATAACACAACGATATGAATTATATCGAGTACTCCTGCCCTGAGAGCAGCGTGTAGTTCACTAAAAATAATACTGATATGAATTATATTGAGTACTCCTGCCCTGAGAGCAGCGTGTAGTTCACTAAAAGTAAAAAAACCATATGAATTATATCGAGTACTCCTGCCCTGAGAGCAGCGTGTAGTTCACTATAAATAACACAATGATATGAATTATATCGAGTACTCCTGCCCTGAGAGCAGCGTGTAGTTCACTAAAAATAACACAACGATATGAATTATATCGAGTACTCCTGCCCTGAGAGCAGCGTGTAGTTCACTAAAAATAACACAACGATATGAATTATATCAAGTACTCCTGCCCTGAGAGCAGCGTGTAGTTCACTAAAAGTAAAAAAACCATATGAATTATATCGAGTACTCCTGCCCTGAGAGCAGCGTGTAGTTCACTAAAAGTAAAAAAACCATATGAATTATATCGAGTACTCCTGCCCTGAGAGCAGCGTGTAGTTCACTAAAAATAACACAACGATATGAATTATATCGAGTACTCCTGCCCTGAGAGCAGCGTGTAGTTCACTAAAAATAACACAACGATATGAATTATATCGAGTACTCCTGCCCTGAGAGCAGCATGTAGTTCACTAAAAATAACACAACGATATGAATTATATCAAGTACTCCTGCCCTGAGAGCAGCGTGTAGTACACTAAAAATAACACAACGATATGAATTATATCGAGTACTGCTGCCCTGAGAGCAGCTTATAGTTCACTAAAAATAACAGTGATATGAATTATATCGAGTACTCCTGACCTGAGAGCAGCGTGTAGTTCACTAAAAATAACACAACGATATGAATTATATCGAGTACTCCTGCCCTGAGAGCAGCATGTAGTTCACTAAAAATAACACAACGATATGAATTATATCAAGTACTCCTGCCCTGAGAGCAGCATGTAGTTCACAAAATATAATAGTGATATGAATTATATTGAGTACTCCTGCCCTGAGAGCAGCGTGTAGTTCATTAAAAATAATACTGATATGAATTATATTGAGTACTCCTGCCCTGAGAGCAGCGTGTAGTTCATTAAAAATAATACTGATATGAATTATATTGAGTACTCCTGCCCTGAGAGCAGCGTGTAGTTCACTAAAAATAACACTACAATACGAACCTATTGAGTACTCCTGCCCTGAGAGCAGCGTGTAGTTCACTAAAAATAATACTGATATGAATTATATCGAGTACTCCTGCCCTGAGAGCAGCGTGTAGTTCACTAAAAACAACACAACGATATGAATTATATCGAGTACTCCTGCCCTGAGAGCAGCGTGTAGTTCACTAAAAATAACACTACAATATGAACCTATTGAGTACTCCTGCCCCGAGAATAGCGCGTAAAGCACTAAAAATAAAACAGCGATTAGAGTCCATAGAGTGATCCTTCTTTGAGATGAGCACTAGGGCGGGAGATGTATAATTTTGACCGATTAAATGTCGCGAAGATCTAAACGAGCTCTGTTGTCATATATATATCAGCTCCACAGTCAGCGGGGCTGCACTGGAAAAACATGTTTTATCTTTGTTAAGTTACCCCATAAGCAGCTTTGGTGCTGTCGACTGATAAACAGATCAATCTTCATGATCGAATATTTAGAAGGTGATTATTAGTTCTTTGCATTTTTATGTTCCCCAATTGCTTTAGTAAAGTTTTCGAGGGTGTTTATCTCTGAATTTTAACAAAATATTCCCTAAATTCACTTACCTTACAATAAATGCAATCAATCTCCCACAAAGCCTAACGTATCTGATTTTGTCTGAACTTTTCCCTCTACATTTCCAAACGCCTTGGCCCCACCTCTGCTTCAATTTCATTGGTTGAATCTGTGAACCAATCATTTTCCTTTCTGTCCTCAGAACAAGTTTGTGTAAGTAAAACTCCCATCTGCTTAATGCTTGATGTCTGTTTGTGTCTTAAGTGATGCCGTAGTACTAAAGGTTTTGTGAATAAGTTGCTTTACAATTCTTCGTAATAGATTATTTTGCAGTATCATACATTGTAAATAACATGAATCTAATAAAAAAAAATAAAAAATCACACCACTTCATTAAAGACTGAATGAGATCAGAGAAGCAGGCTGCTTCATGATGATGAATAAAGCATCTAAATATCTATTAATTCTCAAGTAAATTTTGTAGATATATCGCAGAAATAAAGTCAGACTGTAACGTGTGAAGCTGGTGATGCTGTTTGTGGAGTTGTTTAATCCTCCTCTGCTGTTTTATTTCAGTTGATTTCATCTAAGGCTGTGGCTGTTTGTCAGTTGTAGTTTCATTTTTCTCTTTTCTTCAGTGAATCTACTCGTTAACAGCAGCTGTTCATCATTGGCTGAATTCACTCATTAGTGTTCATTCTCTCTGTCAGGTGGACTATATTAGTAAACTCATGTAGGGAATAGTGAATGAGGGTGTAGTGTGTGATTTGAAACAGCCTCTGAGTGTCGAATCTGAGCACTGTTACTTCACAGGACCACAAAAGGCTTCTTTCTCAAAAACAAAAAATATTACCCAGAATCAATTGTTTTTTTTTGTTTTTGTTTTTTTTTTTTTACAGGATTTTACTGTTGTAATAAAAAAACAGGATGTTACTGTCAGAATATGACCAATTTTTTTTACAGTGTAGGGAACACTGAGACACACGAGACAGACAGAGTATTTATGGCCCCAATGGCCAATGCAGGGAACACAACAAGTTCATCAGTAATTTCCCTGATGACAACTGAGCGGGAAAACAGTTCATAATCAGGCTCATTGACTGTAACTTGACTGACAGATAGCTCAAAATCTGGTGCATTGACAGAGACTGAAGCAGACAGTTTAGTGACAGAAACTGGCAAAACAGACAATTCAAAAACAGACTCACTGAGGGAAACTGGACTAACAGACATTTCAGTGACTGAACCTTGACAAGCAGACAGTTCAAAATCAGGCTCTTTGGTCAAAAGGGGACAGACATAGAGTGCATTTATGGTTTCTGAGTTCAGGACAGGCAGGGTTAAGAGTTCAAAGGCGGGTCCTTGGGCTGTGACAAGGCTACTAGAGCCTACAGGGAGCTCGGGTAAGGTTTCTGGGGTCGTGACTGGACTAGTGGGGCAAAAAACATATTCATAGATTGAAATGGGACAAACACATGGTTCAACATCAGACACAATGCTTAAATCAGGACCGACAGATAGCTCAAATTCAGACTCAACAACAGCATTGAGACAGACAGACAATTCAAGTTTAGATTCCTTGACGGAAACGGCAGGACAGACAGTTCAAAACCAGATACATTAGATGAGACTAAACGGATGGACAGTTCAAAATCAGCAACCATGGCTGATTCAGCACAGGGCGAGAATTCAGAGATGGCCTCCTCGGCCGGTTCAGAACAGGACAAAAGTTCATAAGTGGCCTCTGTAGCCACGACAGGACAGGACGAGGATTTACAGATGGCCTCCTTAGCAATGACAGGACAGAACAAGAGTTCAGGAACAGCCATTCTGGCAGCGAAAGGACAGGCAAAGTGTTCACAGACGGCCTCCTTAGCCGTGACAGGACAGGATGAGAGTTCAGGGACAGCCCTTCTGTCTGCGACAGGACAGGCAAAGAGTTCACAGACGGCCTGCTTAGCCATGACACAACAGGCTGAGTACATTGCTGGGCGTCACCACCATACAAGGAGCTGAAGCGAGCACAGCCGCTTTGGGAGGTTCTGCAGCATGTGCCGCCACCTCTGGAGAAGCTGCAGCAGGTGCCATCAGGCGAGACATGGAGAGGCTCTGGCAGATCGGACGAGACATGGCATGGTTCTGGCAGATCAGCTGAGGTGTGACGAGACTCTGGCAGATCAGCTGAGACGTGACGAGACTCTGGCAGATCAGCTGAGACGTGACGAGA
This sequence comes from Spinibarbus caldwelli, assembly GCA_039654775.1. NCBI lineage: Eukaryota > Metazoa > Chordata > Actinopteri > Cypriniformes > Cyprinidae > Spinibarbus > Spinibarbus caldwelli. Next base: position 36,455,553 of record CM077230.1, read on the forward strand.
CTCTGGCAGATCAGCTGAGATGTGGTGTGACTCTGGATGATCAGCAGTGACGTGGCTTGACTCATGACAATCAACGGTGACTTGACTTAGCTCATGAAGATCAACTGTGACTTGACTTGATTCATGAAGATCCACTGTGACTTGGCTTGATTTATGAAGATCAACTGTGACTTGGCTTGACTCACGATAATCAGTTGTTACTTGACTTGATTCTTGAAGATCAACTGTGACTTGACTGGACTCATGATGATCAACTGTGACTTGATTCATGATGATCAGCGGTGTATTGGCTTGACTCACAAAGATCAACTGTGACGTGACTGGACTCATGACGATCAGCTGAGACATGACGGTGTGTTGTTGTGGCCACCATTTTATGAGTGCGCTCTGGTGTGTCCGCCATTTCAGTCACAGACGTGGTGTCGCGTTCCTCCTCTGTGACACCCACAGTGAATGGAGAGCCAACACACAACAAAGCATAGTCCATAAACTGACAGAGTGATGAATGCAGACCCTCGCGTCTAAGCTTAAAAATCAGAGGTTGATTAATGCCTTCGCAAAAAAAACTATCAGTAAACAGTCTGGTAAATCAGAGTAATAGGCAATGGACAAATACTCTTGAATATAGTCCTCGAGCGATCGCGTACCCTGCTCGAGGGCTAATAACAGTCTTGCGATGTTCATACCTGGCCAATGTCCATCAGAAAAGCTGCTGGATCCTTGGCCGTGTATTCTGTAACGGGGCGAACGAGACGTGAGACGTGCAGATCCATTTGCAAGCTTTATTCCAAGACGTAGTCAAAAATACAGGCAGGATCAAAACATCAGTAAACAGATATGTTGAGGGCAAGATAAAGAGTAATCCTAGGGCAAGCGTAGGTCTGTGATTGGCGAACAATATCAAGAGGGCTTGAGAAGAGGGGTAGTCCAATAACATGAGCAATAATCCAAACGAGGTACAAACAGAGTCCAAACGGCGAGACAAGGGTTAATCCAAGATACACAGGCAGGAATCAGGAAACAAGGCAACACGAAATGACAAGACTAACTAGAACTGGAAACTAGACTCAGTAAAGCAGATATCACTAGGTGAGTGATAAACGCAGATCAGCTGTGTGTGTGTCATCAGTGCAATGGATGATGGGAATTGTAGTCCGGTTGACGTGCAACAGTTAGTGTAGTGCAAGAGTTAATGTGGTGAGCAAGTGACCTCTGGTGGTGAGTGAACGGAAGTTCATAGACCGGATTCATGACACACTGGCCATGAGAGAAAGGGGGAGAGATTCCAGGTTGACTCAGCTAGATAATGATCTGTTACAAGGGGTACATGAAACACACACACACATACACACACACACGTTGGTTTTTGTGTTTTCTGGGGACACTCCATAGGTGTAATGATTTTTTTACAGTACAAACTGTATACCTAGCCATCACACTAATCTTTCTGTATATTTACATTTAAAAAAAAAACATTTAGTATGTTTGTAAGTATTTTAATTATAATGACTCAAGAAATATCCTCATAAACTGCATTAATGTAATTATAGCAGTGTAAAACCCATGTAATCATAAAAAAAATTATTGATAAATCATAAACAAGTACAGACAGACACACACACACACACACACACACACACACACTGTAATGGAGTGACAGAAGCGTGAGGCGTGTGGATCCATTTGCACAGCTTTATTAAAAGGCGTGGAGTGAAACAAGCATTGGTCAATAAACAGCAAACAGACATAGATGAGGCAAGACAAAGAGTATTCCTAGGACAAGTGTGGGTCTTTGATCGGCGAACAGTATCCAACAGGGCAAGGCAAAGAGAGATAATCCAGGTATGCAGCAATAATCCAGGCAGGGGCAAACACAATCCGAAACAGCAAGGCAAAGGATTAATCCAAGATACACAGGCTAGAATGAAAACAGGCAAGGCAAGACTAAGACTATGACTATGACTATTAAAAACTACGATAGGCTCTGTAAGGTAGCTATCAGCTAGGGTAGCGATATGTGCATACAATACTCAGCGACTGAACGAGGAAGTCCAGGGCTTATAAAGTGTGTCTGATTGGATACAACTGTGTGCGTATGATCAGGTGAGCGTGTGATTAGTGACATGGCAAATGGGAAATGTAGTCCAAGGTAATGTGAAACAGTCTGTGTAGTGTGAGAGTCAATTTGATGGAAGGGTGACCTCTGGTGGCAATCAGACGGAAGGCCACGGACCGAATTCGTGACACACACACACACACACACACACACAAAGGAACTTATCTCTATTTTAAAGAACATGGTAATTTATAAAATATTTGACTATATATAACACTACATGTAAAAATAAACATGGCACTTAAACACAGAGAAACTATTACTATAGTTTTAGGTAACAGTAAATATGAAAAAAACCTCCTTACATTTTTCCAGAGTGCTTAGAGGAAGATCTTTACGCAATGATGTTCAAACATGGATGAGTGATTTACAAAAAATAATAATAAAAACTAAAAAACAAAAAACAAAAAAAAAAACAATAATAATAATAAATAATAGTTTAATCTGAATCATAAAAAAAACTCGCAGTACCATGCCTTGTCCATTATGAAATTGCAGATCAGCCTGCTTCAGACCCTCACAGAGAGACGGGAGGGGTTAGGGAGGAGATACGGCACACACACACACACACACACACACAAAAACACACAAAAACACACAAAATGACTTCATTCAGAAAGGTCAACAGTCCAGGTCAGCACTGTTGGCCATGGGTGAAAACACTAAAAGCTGGTTTTCCAACTTTTTTCCCAAAATCATATATTGCACATTTTATACTTTTTTTTTAATCTAGCTTGAATAAAAGGTTACCAAATGTATCTTATAAGATTTAGTTTTATTATTTCTACAACGGTTCATGCTACTTTTATCAGTCTAAGAAATATGCGGTCAATACATGATGAAACAAGAATCATGCTACCAAATGAGTTTTACACAATGTTTTTAAGAAAGGGATGTTTTTAAAATAAACCAGGCCACAGATTATTTTTTTCTTTTTGGCAAACCTATGTTTCAAGTAATTTGCCCCCTGAGGTGTTAAACATCCAAGCGGAATAGCTCTTTTCTAAGTTCCAATACAGGGATCTAGATGCAGCTTCTTAACCGAACAAAGAAAACATATTTTCACATTCATTCAATATGGCGGCGCACACGTATGCTGCGGCTTCAGTATGGTGGGTGGTTAAGGTTATGGCCAGAGGATGCAATCTCACAACTGCAGGACTGTTTTGAGCACACCATATGGGACATATTTGCACAACAGGACCTGGCAGACCTCACATCCACTGTTTTGTTTTATATTCACACTTGTATAGATAATGTCACTTTTGAGAAATGGATTAGATATTATCAAAACGGTAAACCATGGATAACTAGACACGTAAAGCAACTGTTGAGGGACCGAGACACAGCTTTTAGGTCTGGAAACATGGAATTATACAGCGTTGCCAGATCCAACCTAAAGAAAGGCATCAAGGAGGCAAAAGCAGCTTACAGAAGAAGGATAGAGGGACATTTCAGCGAGGGGGACTCCCAGCGTGTCTGGCAGGGCATTAAGTACCTCACAAACCTGAAGGGCCCTAAAGATCTAACCAGCAGCATTAGCAGTAACCTGGCTGAGGAGCTCAATTATTTGTTTGCACGTTTTGAGCAAACAGAGGCAGAGACCGGGCTCACACCAGCACCACCTATAGACAACCTGACACTCACTGTGAGTAAGGAGGACGTCAGGAGAGTGTTCCGGAGTGTGAATCCCAGGAAAGCTGCAGGACCCGATGGTATTCCAGGGAGAGTACTGAGGGACTGCACGGACCAGTTGACTGAGGTTTTTACTTCACAGTCTGGGTGTCAGTAACCACACATGCAGATGGATCAAAGACTTCTTAACAGAGGACCCCCAGTCAGTCAGGATGGGGTTCCATTATTCCTCAGAACTGGCACTTAGCACTGGGGTTCCCCAGGGCTGTGTTTTAAGCCCCCTGCTCTACAGCTTGTACAACCATGACTGCACACCAATCCATGACAGCAATATTATTATTAAGTTTGTGGACGATACTACTGTGGTGGGACTGATACATAACAACGACGAGTCTGCTTACAGAGATGAGATCCAAAAACTCACTGCTTGGTGCTCAGATAACAACTTGATACTCAACTCCTCAAAAACAATGGAGTTGGTGATAGATTTTAGAAGGAAAAGGGAAGAGCATGCCCCTATTTATATCAAAGGGGAAATTGTGGAGAAGGTCAGTGATTTTAAATTCATGGTCTGTCAACACCAATGCCCTTGTAAAAAAAGCACAACAGAGACTGTATTACTTTGTGTGCCTATAGTCATTTGGAGATAAGGCTAGGTAAATCTGGGTATCATCAGCATAGCTCTGATAGGCAATTTAGCTCTTTCTCATTATTTGACTTACACTGCAAAATCTCCGGTGTCAAATTAACACCGCTCGGTGTCTATGTGGGTCCACACTACAGAGTGTTAAAAAGTAACACTGAAGCGGTGTCAAATTAACACTGCTGGGTGTGTATTTGTGTCCACACTACAGAGTGTTAAAAGTAACACTGAAGCGGTGGTAAAATCAATGAGGTAATTAAGAGATTCACTGAGTGATGATTGGCTATTATTGAACACACCTGATGTTAACAAGCAGAATCACCAAAAAAAAAAAAAAAAAATCACAATTTTTTAAGTCACGATTATAGTGGTCAGTGTTTACTTTAGTTGGGCTCTTGACCCTTGATTTTTTAGGATTAAGTTTTGTTTGGCTGTTATAATTAAATTATAGCAGCCAGACAAGCAAAAATCTTTGTGTGGTGGTGATTATACTTTGACTTATACTTAGTTGGCCATGACAACAGTGAACAACAGAAGCTCTGGCATTTTCAGTATAGTCAGATAGATGTTTTCAAAACTTATTTTGAATGAATAAAAAAAAAAAAAAAATAAAATCATATTTAATTTAGACATGCAGACATCAAGAATCAGCGTGAGAATCACAAAAACGGTGACCATCAAAAAAAGCATGTTGTAGCCACTCAAAACTCATTCATGGCAACCATCATGCATTGCGGCATGAATAAATTATGAGGAGAATTGTCTTTGTAATTTCTTTTATTCTTACTATTTTCTTTTATTTTTTAGCTGTTTTTATGTGACTTTTTAGTAGCTTGTTTTGTGATGTTCAGAGTTGATCTGTTTATCTGAATATGCTGTTTGTCACCGTTGTTGAGATTCATACGCTGATTCTTGATGTCTGTGTGTGCCTAAAAGAAAGACTTTTCTGAAGTTTTTTTTTTTTGCATCAGAACAGCTCATAGATTAAGAGTTATAGAAAATACAGAATTTTTAACTGTGGAATTCAGTGTGGCAGTTGTAATCAAAAAAGGAAGTTTATCTCAAATGTTAGACTCTAGAGGAGTTCAGTGACTCAAGCCAAAAGTGATTGTTAAAACGTACTCATTAATAACACCACCTGATGACTTTTGCTCTTTGCAAAAGTCTGGTTCTTATAATTCAATTATAGTAGCCAAATAAAATGTAAAAAGTCCAGGGTCAAGAGCCCAACTAAAGTAGACACTGACCACTATAACGGTGACTTAAAAACTTGTGATTTTATTCTTTGGTGATTCTGCTTGTTAACATCAGGTGTGTTCAATAATGGTTAATCATTACTCAATGAATCTCTTAATTACCACATTAACTTTAACACTTCTTCAGTGTTACTTTTAACACTCTGTAGTGTGGACCCATATAGACACCGAGCGGTGTTAATTTAACACCGGGGATTTTGCTGTGCAGTTCAGAAAAAAGCAAAGCAACTCCATACTTATACAGCTTATACAGTTAAACCAAATTCTTTTGAAAAGCTTGTTTCAGAACAAATTTAAGATTTTGTTCAGTTTGTTCATCTTTTTCACCCACTGACGAAGTTAAACTATTATGGCCAAACCATCATGTCAATAAACACGCAGTAATAAACACTGAAAGTCAAGATTAAACTGTGTATTATCACGAACTGACAGGATTTTACAGTCTTTGATTTTACCATTGTGATCCACGTCCTCAAGCACCATTTTGACTAGTTCACAGTTCCCCGTTTCAATCGCCACTCAGTGTTGTGAGAACATACTCAGACAAAACCCTCCACTTTTAAAAGAGCACATTCCAGTCAGTTTAAAAAATATCTTTCCTCTTTGCTTTGATTAGTTTTATTGTATTTTCGACACATATTCCTGTCATGAGCGCCACAGACATGAATAGACTCATCTCAAGCGCCATTCAAGCTGTTTCCCGATCACCACATTCACTGTCCAGTTTTAAATAAACATACTCCAGACAGTTTCAAAGTTGTCCCTCATCTGCACTTAGATTATTTTTTCCTATTTTCCACACATTTCCATCTTAAACACCACAGACATGGATTTCGTAGCACACAGAACCGTTTGCGTTTGGACCTCTACATTCCTAACCAGGGTTGCCAGGTTTTCACAACAAATCCCGCCCAATTGCTACTCAAAACTAGCCCAATTGCGTTTCGAGGGGGGTTCCCCCGGTAAAAATTCCCTGGGAAAAGCGCGGACTTGGCAACATGGTTCCTAAGCCAGGACCGTTGGGTTACTTATTACCGATATCAACCAAAATTGGGTCAAATTGGGTCAGCTTCCTAACCCAACAGTCTCAACCGATCATTTGGATTGAAAAAATAACTCAGCGTGTTTAAAAACTAGGCCTACAAAGTGTATGTTTTTGCTAATTCACTTGCAAATATACGATTGTTGTATAGCCTACATACCATGTAATATTATAAGTACCCTAAGTTTCAAAATACTTACAGTACAAATAATTTGTAATTTTACAGGTTATTACCCCTTTATTCCCCAAACTTCACATATTATTCCCTTATACTTACCCCTTTAAAGTCTTACACCATAATTTTTTTTCCCCCAAAATGTAGTTGTAGTTAAAAACAGACCATATTCTTCTAATACAAATTACAGTCGTTGAACTCCATCTTGTGGCTATTAGTAATATACTCACTGAATTACAACACTGTGTGTGTGTAGGCCTATATATACCCTTGAGAGACCCTCTTCCCCCGTGCATGCACGCTGGTGTCCTCGTGGATGCAGGAAGGGAGCATTGAGGGATCGAGCACAGCCAAATCGACGAGATGCCGGACCCGTGGTCTGGACGAGTACTGCACCCATGAGACGGCTGTCGGTAGTGATGGTGAGATGAAGCTTCATGAAGCTTTAAGCTTTTCAGCCAAGTGGTTCACAAAAGGGTTAAATTCTGGAGGCTTCATTTGCTCACAATACCACCTGGTGGCCAAAGAGTGTAAAACAAGCAGATATATTACAGACAGAGTTGGATAATCCAGGGGTCAGAAAGTAAAAGTCCTGCCATATGTTTATTCCACCCATGAACTCAGCAGCTGATTTCACCAGAGGAGGAACCAAGTCATTCCTTTCAAGTCACAAGCAAGTCTCAAGTCAAATCCCAAGTCCTCAAAGAGTTAAAGTTAATGAGATAATTAAGAGACTAATTAAATGATGACTGTGAATTAGTGATGAACACCTGCCGTTACTGAGAATTACAGAGGATCAGATGTTGATGTTTTATTGGTTAAAATGATGCTACCATCATGGAGATCAGTGTTTGCTTTAGTTGGGCTCTTGACCCTTTTAGTAATTTGCTTCTGAGCAATTGCAGTATTGTTTTACAGCAAACATTTGTGCATGGCGGAATTAAAAGCTTGAGGTAGCAGATTAGCTTAAGTTTTCTGCTTTTAAAGCATTTGAATGAACATCACGAAGGTATTTATCTTTGGTCTGTCTGACATTCAGCTAGTACTGAACTGTGAAAAGAAAAAAAAGTTCTATTAAACAAATACCACTGTAGTGATTAAATATTGAGTGGGAAAAGAACTTTATCAATGCAGGCTTTTAGACATGAACACTTATCATACGATCCTCAACAGTGGTGACAATAATTTTTCATAATGCAGAGCATGATGGGAGTTTTTACTATGGTGTTACCCAGCATGCATTGCAGCATGAAGCATTTTTTTGATTGTCACCATTGTTGAGATTCATATGCTGGTTCGTTTTTTTTACTCGTTGTTATTTTGTATTATGTACTTATGAGTTATTGTTTTTAATAAAATGAAACCAGTGTATTGGTGATTCGTTAAACTTTTAAAACAAGTCTCTGAGTACTTCATTAATAATAACCAGTTATCTGAACCTGAATTCTACCCCATCGAGTTTCAAGTGGTTTGAACTTGACTGAGCTAGGACGGACACTGAGGAACAGGACCTGAAATTTCCAATCATATCCATCCAGACACGAGGTAACTATACAGCAGTTGATTGTGAACTGTTTATGGATATTAGGATTGTGAATTATATGTTTTAGGCCTTTATTCTGGTGTACAAGCAAAACAAAAACCTAAAATATCAAAGAAAAAAAATAAGTTATTTTGGATATAATCATGCTATCTATAAAAGCATTGCTGCTCACTGCACAGCACTGATCTCTTTGCTTTATAACAGCACATGCATTGCTACAGAGAGAGATCTAATGCAGGAGTCAAGGGTCAAGAGCCCAACTAAAGCAAACACTGATGTCCATCATGGTGGCATCATTTTAACCAATAAAACATCAACATCTGATCCTCTGTGATTCTCAATAACAGCAGGTGTTCATCACTAATGCACAATCATCATTTAATTAGACACTTAATCTATCTCATTAACTTTAACTCTTTGAAGACTTGGGATTTGACTTGAGACTTGCTTGTCACTTGAAAGGAATGACTTGGTTCCTCCTCTGGTGAAATCAGCTGCTGAGTTCATGGGTGGAATAAACATATGGCAGGACTTTTACTTTCTGACCCCTGGATTGTCCACCTCTGGTCTTTAGGAGAGACGAGTTAAAATGACTGAATCTGAAGATTAAAAATGATAGTGACGTATATATGTCACTCATTATTAAACATCTTTTAATATACAGTGATGGACAACTGCTTCTGTGTGATGTTTAACCTAATTCATAACTATACAATGTCCAACACAACTGACACATTTATACACAGTATCCAAAAATTGTACATTTGTAAACTGCACACTGGTAAATAACATATATGTAGGCCTACATTCATTTAAACAATGATATGTTTTTTTTCCTTAAATTTCTACTTCTGTATATAGTGCATTATTTTACTGTCTGTTTTTCTTATATTAGTGTTATATTACATCTCGACTGAATAATTCCTGTGTGTCTGCACTATCATGTATGTTTGCACTATGTCTGTAATTTCTTCTGCACAGGACGCTCCTGTCGTCAAGTCAAATTCCTTGTGTGTGTAAACATACTTGGTAATAAAGCTCTTTCTGACTTCAGACTTCTGACTTCTGATAGTTGAAATCTAACATACAGTGACATAGGAATCAAAAATGGAACAAATTGCACATAAAGTCATGTTTACAATAGTAATATTGTGGAAGAGAGTCATTGATTATTAGAACTCAGTCACCTTTTCCACCTCTTGTTTTGTGTTGCATGAACTTGATTGAACTAAGTTACAACAACAAGACTAGAATTGTATGTAGTATCAGATAGACATACCTCCTTAAAGCAACAACTGCACAGGTTCGCTTTATACAGTGTACAAGCAGTCATTATTATCAAGAACATAGCTCTATAATCTTTTTCAAAGAAGCTAATTAAAATGTCACTGCTTGGCATTAAACAGGAAACTTTCCAATGTACTGGTCAGTGTCTGCTCATTTTCACTCTTCATCTTTCTCACATGTTCACATGCGTAAAACCAGAAGTAACTGCGACTTTTGACACTTTTAGCTCTTGACCGTTTTAGTTTGTGAAGGACTGCTCATCAGCATACACTGTAAAAAGTGAACCTGTGCAGTTGTTGCTTTAAGGAGGCATTACTACCTGATATAACATACAATTCTAGTTTTGTTGTTGCAACCTAGTTCAAACAAGATTATGTAACACAAAACAAGAGAATGTTATTTCAACTTGAATCCATTACGTTGACTCAACACAATTTCCAATAAAGCTCAGAAAAAAACACATTCAAAACACACACACCTGCTCCATGCTGATTAGTGAATTTTGGTTCAATGAGAAATAAGGATTTTAAGTTATTATATATTTTAAGTTGGAGCAAATTGAAAATTACAATTGACAGCGCTGCTCTTGCTCTTCACAATAGTAACCACTGTAAAAAAAAAAAAAAAAAAAAAAAAAAAAAAATTAAAATAAAAAAAACATTAAAAAACTTAATAAAATGTCACATGACTGGCAGCAACACAACATTAAACACGAACAGATTTCTCTCTCACTTAATACAATCCAGTCTGACTTTATTTCTTCCATACTAAACTCCTTATTGAGAATTAACTGAGGTTTAGATGTTGATGTTTTATTGAAAATAATCAATAACAGCAGATAAGTGTTTGATAAGCCTTAACTGGGCTCTTGATCCTTGAATATTTAACACTAGTTTTTCTCTGACTGCCGCAACTGTGTGTTTTTAAAGCACATTTGTTATAGTAACAGTTGTGAGAGAAACTGTGATCAGATTATCTTGATTATTTATTGATGATGACGACTCAGTGTAGTGGTCAGATTGACAGATCATATCAGGAGTCTGATGTCTGAGAATGTTAGCTGTTATTCTCGTGATGTTACGACAGTCTGATATTATTGTTTTTTCTTTTTTTTATATAAGAAGTGTTTTGAATTGTGTCTTTTTGACTCAAACAAAGATCAAGAATCAGCGCATGAATCTCAAAAAATGGTGACAATCAATGCAAACCTTTTTGTGACTTTAGTAGCTTGTTTTGTGATGTTCAGAGATGACTGTCACCATTGTTGAGGTTCATAGGCAGATTCATGATGTCTGTGAGTCTTTATGACCTCATCCCAATAATTTCTGCGTAATGATTTAAAAACTTACAACATTTCAAAGCAGTACAACTCTTCAGAATGTGAAACTAATAAATCTCAATGACACACTCCAGATGTGATTTGTGATTACTACTTGATGATAAAATCATAATCTCATTAAGTTTTCTAGAGCACTTTCAGCTGCAGCAAATGTACTTTAGAAATGCACATTTATAGCAACCAGAGAAAACTGATGCTAAAAAGTCAAGGAACAAGCGTCCAACTAAAGACAACGACAACAAACACTTATCTCCATAGTGGTGACTTCAAACTTTATAACTGTCAATAAAACATCAACATCTTCACTTAAGTAATTTTACCTAACTGGAGAAATAAAGTTACATCTACTAACAGTTATGCTTCAGTAAAACCTGTTTTTTTTTTCAGGTTGGTTGAATTCAGCTATAATCAGTAACCTTAAATCGTTTATTTCATTTAAACAGTTATTGTAGATGTTACCAGTTGACGTACAATTTCTAAGTTGAACCGACTAAACATTTTTTTCTGTGTACTTTAGCAGAGGCACATTAAACTGCAGTGTGTTTTTGGTTAAAATGTCTCTACATTTACAGTTCTACATGTTTTGTTCAAAAGCTGAATCCTTAGAAAATTAAAATCATTCAGATTGCTGTATTGAACCAATCTCTTGCTGAAATCTTTTCATGTGGTGATTCAGAGACTGATGTAGTCAGTGGTTTAGTTAGTCTGTGGAGTTTGATTATGGTTTGTGGGAAGCAGAGAAACACTGACTGAACCAAACAACAAATTTAACAGCTAAGGGTCAATGAGATTCTTGATCAGGACAAACATCTGTGGATCATGGGGTTTAACAGACATGAAAGCAAAAATGTTCTAAAATAGTACTGATGACAGATAAAGATCTAACTAGAGCAGAGTGGAATATGAACTGAAGATATTACAAATGTTCACACATTTATTTTTGCAACTGTTTGAGTGAATGTGGTCAGGTGTTATTTCTGTTTAGTTATTCATATTACAGTCAACATTTCATTTTCTTTCTAGCGATCATCATCTTCCTGAAACAGAGTGGGCTGCATCCATGATTAGTTTAACGTTGGGCACTTTTTAAAAAATAAGTTTTTGAAATATTTATTCATTAAAGTCATTTTACATTGTATTTAAGTTACATATGTATAAATTATATATATACACACTGTAAAAAATTTCAGACCTCCCCAACTCAAAATTTTCTAGTGACTGATTACATCTAAATTTTTCCATTGGCCCAATTGCAATTTCTGCTAACTGAATTTTATCAGTTGTGGCAACAGTATGTTAACATCGGCTCAATTAGAAATAATATGTTGAGCCAATTGGGAAAAAAGAAGTCTACCAAACCAAGTTATTGGCCCAATTAAATATTTTAAATAGTAGTAGCATAGATTTTTTGTTTTACCTAATTTAAAAATGTGTATTTGTATATGTATAGTGCTAAAGCAACCTTAATGAATTGTTTATTCCCTGTTGTCCCAAAAGAAAAGAAAAAATAAATAAATAAAAATTATTAAATGATACACTAAACACTGCCCCATTTTAAAATTTTTAATGAAATATACAACATTGTGAAAATACCTTAAAATTATAAATACACTGAATTTTTCACACAGTATACCTTACAATATCATGCATTTTAATTCTCATAAGATACACAAAGCTGATGAATTGCACCTTATACAATAATACATTCACAAACATGTAAAAATGTCAAAAACACCATAAAATAATAATTTAATAAATAATAGTAATAATTTATCTGAGGTTACTTCAACCAGGTTTAACTGTTTAGGTTAATGTCACTGAATATTACCATTCTCACAAAAGGTAGCTCATGAAACTGCATCTTAACTATTTAAACATTAAACATCAAATACATTCACATATTAAAAATGTCAAAAACACCAACAGATTTAAGTAATGGGGAGGTTACCTCACCCATTGTTTAGAGTAATTTCACATGAACTCTACCATTCTCACAAGAGGTACTTTGAGCTCATGAAACTGCATCTTACACGTCAAATGTTTGCCAAAAAACACTCATAAGAGATGCTTTGAGGTTAAAATTCTATCATTAATTACCCTCATGTCGTTCCACATCAATAAGTTATAAATAAAAATCAATCATATTTACAAAAAATAAATTTCATCAAACAAATTTCATCATCGTATTTAATCAAAAATATCTTAATTTGTTTTCTGAAGATGAACAAAGGTCTTATGGGTTTGGAACGACATGAGGGTAAGTAATTAATGACAGAATTTTCTTTTTTGGGTAAACTATCCCTTTAAGTCCTTGTTGTACTCCAGGATGAGTGCATACAATAATCCAAAAAAGTATAATAAATGCATTTACAAAGTCTCCTAAGTTGTCAAGCACCAGCTCCTCTTCCAGGACAACGGAGACATTCAGCACACTTGACAGGGCCCTTGGGGTGCAACTGGTGCTGCTTACTATTTCAAGAATTCCCATTTTCATTACAGCTGTGTGGTTGTCCAATGGCTCTGTACTCTGTAAAAAAAAAAAAATATATATATATATATATATATATATATACAGTCAGGTCCATAAATATTGGGACATCAACACAATTCTAACATTTTTGGCTCTATACACCACCACAATGGATTTCAAATGAAACGAACAAGATGTGCTTTAACTGCAGAATGTCAGCTTTAATTTGAGGGTATTTACATCCAAATCAGGTGAACGGTGTAGGAATTACAACAGTTTGCATATGTGCCTCCCACTTGTTAAGGGACCAAAAGTGATGGGACAGAATAATAATCATAAATCAAACTTTCACTTTTTAATACTTGGTTACAAATCCTTTGCAGTCAATTACAGCCTGAAGTCTGGAACACATAGACATCACCAGACGCTGGGTTTCATCCCTGGTGATGCTCTGCCAGGCCTCTACTGCAACCGTCTTCAGTTCCTGCTTGTTCTTGGGGCATTTTCCCTTCAGTTTTGTCTTCAGCAAGTGAAATGCATGCTCAATCGGATTCAGGTCAGGTGATTGACTTGGCCATTGCATAACAGTCCACTTCTTTCCCTTCAAAAAAACTTTGGTTGCTTTTGCAGTATGCTTTAGGTCATTGTCCATCTGCACTGTGAAGCGCCGTCCAATGAGTTCTGAAGCATTTGGCTGAATATGAGCAGATAATATTGCCCGAAACACTTCAGAATTCATCCTGCTGCTTTTGTCAGCAGTCACATCATCAATAAATACAAGAGAACCAGTTCCACTGATAGCCATACATGCCCACCACCACCATGCTTCACTGACGAGGTGGTATGCTTAGGATCATGAGCAGTTCCTTTCCTTCTCCATACTCTTCTCTTCCCATCACTCTGGTACAAGTTGATCTTGGTCTCATCTGTCCATAGGATGTTGTTCCAGAAGTGTGAAGGCTTTTTTAGATGTCGTTTGGCAAACTCTAATCTGGCCTTCCTGTTTTTGAGGCTCACCAATGGTTTACATCTTGTGGTGAACCCTCTGTATTCACTCTGGTGAAGTCTTCTCTTGATTGTTGACTTTGACACACATACACCTGCCTCCTGGAGAGTGTTCTTGATCTGGCCAACTGTTGTGAAGGGTGTTTTCTTCACCAGGGAAAGAATTCTTCGGTCATCCACCACAGTTGTTTTCTGTGGTCTTCCGGGTCTTTTGGTGTTGCTGAGCTCACCGGTGCGTTCCTTCTTTTTAAGAATGTTCCAAACAGTTGTTTTGGCCACGCCTAATGTTTTTGCTATCTCTCTGATGGGTTTGTTTTGTTTTTTCAGCCTAATGATGGCTTGCTTCACTGATAGTGATAGCTCTTTGGATCTCATCTTGACAGTTGACAGCAACAGATTCCAAATGCAAATAGCACACTTGAATTGAACTCTGGACCTTTTATCTGCTCATTGTAATTGGGATAATGAGGGAATAACACACACCTGGCCATGGAACAGCTGAGAAGCCAATTGTCCCATTACTTTTGGTCCCTTAACAAGTGGGAGGCACATATGCAAACTGTTGTAATTCCTACACCGTTCACCTGATTTGGATGTAAATACCCTCAAATTAAAGCTGACAGTCTGCAGTTAAAGCACATCTTGTTCATTTCATTTGAAATCCATTGTGGTGGTGTATAGAGCCAAAAATGTTAGAAATGTGTTGATGTCCCAATATTTATGGACCTGACTGTGTGCATATATATATTACAGTATTGTATCCGAGTCCAGTGTCCGAGTCCAGTGTCAAAGACTTCCAAAGAGGTAAAGAGTTCAAGTTAATGAGATAATTAAGTTACTAATTAAATGATGATTGTGCATTAGTGATGAACACCTGCTGTTATTGAGAATTACAGAGGATCAGATGTTGATGTTTTATTGGTTAAAATGATGCCACCATCATGGAGATCAGTGTTTGCTTTAGTTGGGCTCTTGACCCTTTTACTAATTCAAAGTAATCTGCTTCTAAATAATTGCAATATTGTTTCACAGCAACCATTTGTCCATTGTTGAATCAAACCTTTAAGTAGCAAACGAACTTACACTTTCTGTCTATCACTCATGATGAACGAACATCAAGAAGTGGTCTCTCTTTGGTTTATTGGCTGACATTCAGCTATTACTGAACAGCTAAAAAAAAAGTACTGTTAAACAAATGCCACCGTAATGCTTCAATATTGAAAAAGGGGGAAAAAATAATTAAAAAGCTCTATTGGCTCAGGCTTTTAGACATGAATACTTATCATATGATCCTCAACAGTGGTGACAATAAATTTTTCATACTGCAGTGCATGATGGGAGTTTTTACTATGGTGTTACCCAGCATGCACTGCAACATAAAACATTTTGTTGATTGTCACCATTGTTGAGATTCATATGCTGGTTCTTGATGTCTGTGTGTGTCTAACTAGTACTGAAATTCAAATTTTCATATGCATTACATAGATTTAAAATTCATTCACTATAACTATTAGAGCAACACTTTGCTTGCATTCTGCAATTTTCCAGGGTTGATTATGCAAAAGCTAAACATATATATATAAAAAAAGTTATTTTGATTGCAAACAGGACAGCTCATGATGACTATCTCATCATATGAAAACAGCTGCTCACTGCACAGTACTGATCTCTCTATTTTACAACACCACATGTAGTGTTACAGAGAGAGATCTAACACAGGAGTCAAGGGTCAAGAGCCCAACTAAAGCAAACACTGATCTCCATGATGGTGGCATCATTTTAACCAATAAAACATCAACATCTGATCCTCTGTAATTCTCAATAACCGCAGGTGTTCATCACTAACGCACAATCATCATTTAATTAGTAACTTAATTATCTCATTAACTTGAACTCTTTAACTCTTTGAAAGTCTTCGACATTGGACTCGGACGCTGGACTCGGATACAACACTGGTTTCTGTTGTCAGACAACAGAATGAATATTATGCAACCCATTAAGACTACATAACCAGTTCAACAAGATTTGTTGCTAGGCCTTTTTAAAAAAAAAAAAAAAAAAAGGGGGATCTGAGAAGCCCCTAAATCTAGTGACAAAGTCGCTAAGTTGGCAACACTGATCTCCATTTCTCCAACTACGCGGTAGGCCACGGGTCAAACAGAAAATGCACGCTGCGTTAATCATGCGTTAATAAAATTAGTCAGTTAAAATGAATTTGCGCTAACGTGTTATTAACATTAATTTTGAAAACCATAATATATATACATATATATATATGTTTGTATGTATATATGTATTCATTTATTACTTGGGGCCAAGCACCAAAGAGACTGTAGCAGCCATTGGAATCATTAGTTTTCTTATAATTCCTTCTGAATGGGAGTCTGTGCACCCCTAAAAACCATAATTAGGAAAATGATAAAAATTGGCACACTTGTACTGATGGTCATGAATAATGATGTGACCAACTTTGGGGTCTCTAGGATTAACTCTATAGCATCACCACCAGCTCAAAAAAATCACTTTTCAAATGCACTTGTTACACCTGGCTCAAAGATGTAACATAAAAGGGAGACAACACGGCGGAATAACTTCACGCATAAAATTTATTACAACAAAAACTAACCAAAAATAACAGTCTCAATGTCAGTATCATTAATATCAATCAGTATGAAATGCAGATGAGTGGATGCACAAAGTGAAGTGTGGTCAGCGGAAGTGAATGGATGTGAAACAAAACAAAATGCCACAAAATTGGAGCGCGGCTCTTGCAAACTGCTCGAGCAACAGGGGAGCAGCAGCGCCGACTAACTATTGCACCACGTTTAAATAACAGCCATGACGAGCATCAGGTGTGCTCCAGTCACGCCCCAATCACAGAACCTGCCACAGAGAAAAGAAACCAAAACACCCAAACAAACACGCTCAATCCTAAAACACTGCAACAAATGTCTGTAGTTTTCACAGCATTATTACTGTAAAATGAACAAATCCATACTGTAGAATATGTATACTGTATGTTGCTGTAAATTTGCAAAGCATCATGGGTAAAATTACAATAGCGGGGAAATTTTAAAGTAAAATTGTATTTTCCTGTGAATCATGTACAGTTATTTTGAGCTGGATATTTTTCTCAGTTGGATTAACCGACGTGCTACACACACACACACATACATACATATATATATATATATATATATATATATATATATATATATATATATATATTATTTTTTTTTTTTTTTTTTTTTTTTTTAATTTGACCTCAGAAAGGTAAGGTAGCTCATTATTTTTTCATTATTTTTGTCATTATTGTTATATTTGCATTTTTCACTCGTGAAGTTACGTGCTCTAACTTTCAGAGTCTACCGTTAGAGAGAGTGTGAAAGAGAGAGAGAGAGGTGGAAAAGAACATCCACATTAAACGGTAAGTGTTTGCATATTATTACAAAAAAAAAAAAAAAACATACAATTTTGATATATGTTCATGCCTACCATCATTTTATTGATAACGTCGTTAGTTCTGTACAGGACTAACACTACTGAATAAAAGTGAATCTGGAATTGTGTCTGTAGGGCTTTTCACACTGCGCTTAACCCCGAGTTATCGTTGTTCTAAACACTGCTTTTAACCCTGGGTTATGAAACCCTGCTCCGGAGCAGGGTTAGCACCGCATTTGCTAAGTTTGTTCAGTGTGAAACGGAGCGGTGTTTGCTTGTTGCTGCTGGATGCTTGGCAACAGACAGCCAATCAGAAATTGAACAGCAAGGCTCATGCCACGTCAGTAATAGGAAACAGCAGCCGCTGAGAGAAAAGTAAGAAATGTCAAAAGACGGAAAGCATGTGAACTGGAGTGATGAGCAGGTTTGTCTTTGTTTTCTTGCCTTTGTGTGTCTCATGAGGCTTAAAATGGCTAAAGATCTACGCGGAGGCATTTTTTTATAACTAGCAAGACGTGGGAAAAGCCGTGTAAACAGGTTGCTTGCTGTTTTGTCCAATCAGTGACAGTGACACCGCAAATATGCAAATAATAACATTAACCCGGGGTTTAGGAATATACAGTGTGAAACGTCTTTTAATGAATACCCAAAATTAACCGTTAATCCCAGGTATCCCTGCTGAACAAAATAGCTAAAACCAGCCTAAGCTGGTTTGCTGGTTTTAGCTGGTTTAAGCTGGAAGTAGCTGGTTTTAGCTGGTTTCCCAGCCTGGCCAGGCTGGTCAAGCTGGTTTTAGCTGGTTGTTCCAGCTGGTCTCCCAGCCTGACCAGCTAAGACCAGCCTGACCAGCTAAAGAAGTGGCCAAAACCCCTCTAAAACCAGCCTGATGACCAGCTATGACCAGCTAAAACCAGGCTGGTTGACCAGCTAAAACCAGCCAACCAGCTTAGGCTGGTTTTAGCTGTTTTTTTTCAGTAGGGATAGTATGAGCAGTGTGAAATGTGATTACAGATAACCCAGGATTCCGTTTATCCGGGGTTTAGGATGACCCAATGTCAAGTGTGAAAAGCCCTTGTGTGTGTTTGTGGATTAGCCGTTTAAAGCCACGTATTCATTTTTCTCTTGCTTGTGCCGCCCCCCACGTGTCATGAAAAAATGCCGCCCTGGGCGGCTGTCCGGTTCGCCCATGCCAAAAATCACCACTGATGTCATTGCACCTCAGACTAAACATCATCAGTTCTCAGCAAAACCGCATCAGGACTAAGGTTTTTACAATCAGGCGAAACGGCCTCAGACTAAAAGGCATCAGATCTCGTAGACTTCGGACAAAACTAGTGATGTGTCGTTCGTGAACGAGCCGGCTCTAAGAGATGATTCTTTGTAGAGAACGAGAAGAGCCGACTCCCGTCGGGCAGAGCCGAATCTTCAGCCGGAGCCTTCTATTTCAGCCCAATTGAGCAATTGTGAATAGTTTGTGTGTTGGTAAGCAATTTTTTTGTGTGTGTGTTTTCATAAAAACCTTATTTTTATGCATTTTTTAGTTACAAAAAAAACAAAAAAACAAAACAAAACATGCTGCTAATCACATGAGAGTATTCTGTTACTCTGATTACAATTACGGAACTGTGATTTTTACTGTAATAAAAAAAACAGTATTTAATAGTTACTGTGATTAAACTTACAGTCAGCATACTGTGGAATATATTAGAGCAACTTGCCAATTGCTGCCAGCAAGTTACTGTAAATTTGACAGTAATCTTTTTACAGTGTGGCTGTAACTTTTGAAACTTTTGCCTGAACCCTTATTTCAACTGATTCCTTTCCTCATGCTGATCACATTCTTACATTAAGAATGTAATGTAAGAATTACATTACTACCCCCGCCCCCCCCCAGGTTTTTGATATCCAGTTTTGTTCAGAAGTTATTAAGTTGCAAACTTAACAAGTCAAGTCAAGTCACCTTTATTTATTTAGCCCTTTTAACAATACAGATTGTGTCAAAGCACTAAATAGTATCAAATTGGAGGATAGAGTGTCAGTAATGTATAATAATAAGATTAAAAACTCAATTTTCAGTTAAAGGCATTTCATTATTGAATTCAGAGATGTCATTGTCTAGCTCAGCTTAGTTTAAATAGTATCTGTGCAATCAAATCGACGATAATCGCTAGAAATTAAGTGTCCCCAACTGAGCAAGCCAGAGGCGACAGCAAACAAGGAACCAAAACTCCCTCTGTGACAGAATGGAGAAAAAAAACCTTGGGAGAAACCAGGCTCAGTCGGGGGGCCAGTTCTCCTCTGGCCAGACAAAACCCGCAGTTCAATTCCAACCCCAGCCATGTCAGATTGTGCAAAGGGCTTATCTGATTCCCGTGGTCTTGTCCCGATGGGGCATTTTAATTTATAATTTAATGTATTTGTTATATTTGTGTTTTATTCATTATTTGAAGTTTTTCATTTATATGATTTATTCATTTGCTATAATTGTAATGTATAGTTTAATGCATTTATTGTTTCTCGGTCTATTTTTATAATATATATTTGTTTGTTTATTAAACTGTAATTTAAATTTATAGTTTAATTCATTTAATGTATTTCTGTTGTGTGTGTATATATATATATATACACTATTTATTATTTTAGAATGTATTTATTCATTTTTCATATTTGTATATTATTATGTTTTAATTTAAATTTTAAATGTATAAATGTATTATATTTATATTTTTATATTGTTGCAATTTCTAACAATAATAGTATTATGTAGATAGGTATTTTATTAATAACAATGACGAGCCCAATTGGTTCAGAGGCAGTGTCAATCAATTTGAAATGAAACTCAGTATGCTTCATCAGAGACATGATCTGAAGGTCCATGCCGAATTTGGAAACAGTGCCACCTACAGGCCAACTTTTGAACAGTTAATTGTCAGATCATGGTGTCATGACCTTGGTGTCAACAAATTCCTTGTGTCATGCCAAATCTATGCCATTTTGAAATTTAGCATTAATTTGACAACATTTTGACATAGCAGTTTGAAGACAGCGCCACCTAGTATTCTACATATATATGGATTTTTGCAGAAATGAACAAAGGTGACTTGACTTGACTCTTCCAGGTCTGCATTGCGCTTGCTGCACCTTCGGGGATTGGACCCGAATCGCTGCTTGCAGCTATATTATTACAATTGTTTTTATGTCACAACGAATGGCCTAATAGAGTCTCTGTTATTTTATGCATAACAGTGTCTGTTAAATAAACAATTGTAAGTAAATGTGCCTAGAAAAAAGATATTTTATATATTTGTTTTAAGATAGTTATTATGAACAAGATAATGAAAAAAATAGAGGATGTTAGTACAAATGATTATTCTTGAAATTATATATTTTTATTTATTTATTTTGTGTTTACTACAAAATGTACTAGAACAATATACTATAAACAGTCAAATAGGCATACGGTTCAAGCAATATGGTTTGAAGAATTTGAAAGATATATCTTGCATATCTGGATTTTAAAATATGACAGTGGGAGAGAGCTATATGAACTTCACTGGGGTTCACTGTATCAGCAGAAACACACAGGACTGTCTGTACACCATTACTAACATCTGAAAACAATACAAACATACACAAAACAAAAACCCTGCTCCAAAGCCCTGGGATAAAATCCAATAATTTTCAGTTAATACCACATTAACATTGATGAACTCACTTTTTTGAATAATGTCAACAGGATTGTGTGAGAGTTAGGTTCAATAAATATCATTGTCTTATGTATAAACACCTTTAGCATAATATTCTCAATATTCAAATGTCTGTGTGTGATTCCTGTGACATAATATGCATATGTGCATATATCATTACACACAAAATATCTGAACTAATGCAGTAATCCCCCTCTTCAATTTTTGGATCTGTGGGTCCAACAGAATTTTTATCAGTGTCTAATGGCAACTCCTGCATACACCACATCTTCCTGCTCTTGAACACTCTAAAAGAAAACAAACATACATTTACATAATACATGTAGTTATCAAGAACATAACTGACCACTTATTAGAACTAATAATACACATGTACACAGAAATGAAATTTCTACTGAGAGTTTTCTCTGCAACGCTGTTTTCTTATTTTAATATTATATTATTAGTATGAACTGTTTCAGCGGGGACCCAGGGCATGCTTCCTTGTGAGGTTTATTTATTTGTTTGTTTTTGCAATTTTTAATTTTATTTACTTTTTATTTTATTTATTTTTTGTGGTATCATGCACACATGCAAAGTTGGTTGATAACATACTGCAATAAAGTAATAACCTAGTGAAAATTACTTGTTAACATATCTTTTTTTATATAAATGTGTCTTTAAACATTTTTACATATTTATAGAAGAAAAAAGAAAAAAAAATAACATATAGACACTTTCAAGCTGAAAACATAATCTTCTCAACATGTTGACAACACAAGGCCAAACTCTTCCAGGCCTCAGCTACAGCTACAGTGTTTGTCAAAGTAGATGTTGTTCATGGGCAACCAATGAAGACCATTGTGCAAATGTGTTACATTGTTAAGTAGATATGCAACTAGGGTTGGGAATCGAAAATCGATTCCGATTCCAGAACCGGATACTTAAGGTCAGGAATCAGATACTTGTTGTCAAATTACAATTTCGATTCTGCCTATCAATTCCTATGCACTTTTTTTTTCTTCTTCATCTGTAAAAACCCGAACTAGCGATCTGCCAGGACCTTGAGTTCCAGCTCCAAAGTTTGGCCAGAGATTTTCTTACTATAGGGAGATGAGAGGGTCTCAGAAAGCGTAACGGTCAACTTGGATCATGTGTGCCTTGACAACCAATCACATTACAGCCTTGACATCATTGAATTTCAGTCAGAGTTGTGCAACATTGGCCGTTTACAGCTACCATAGGAATGAATGGGAAGTGCCGTAAGCTGAATCCCACCTGTCGCAAAAAGTCTGTGACTTCTCTTATAAAACGGCATTTTTTTGGTGTAAACTCTAAAAATAGTTCAGTCCAAAAGTATTGTTTAGTATAAAACGTTGTAGATTAGCAGATAGGCTGTCGATTCAAGAAATGATGAGCTGTTTCCTCTAAAAAGCTGTTTGTGAAGCCTCTCCTCCATTGACATCCATTAAAAAAAAAAAGGCCTCTGGTCTCCTTTCCCACGTACTGCCAAACCGGAAGCGTTAGCTTTAGACGTTACGCTTTTTCAGCTAGTGGTTGCAGGCTTGCCTTCTAGTGGCTTTGGTTTGGCTGCATTTGTGATCAGAAGCCAAAAATACTAAGTATAATATCTGTGATAGCTATGTTGCAAGAGAGGTGTCACCACCAACATGACAAAGCACTTTAATTTAATAGATTGTTAAAGATCACGAACACGATTCAAACACCAACGTGATTCTATTCCTAAAATACAATAATTCGTTTCATTCCTCAACCTTTGACGTGTGCGATCAACGTTGTAATCACTCTTGGTTCGTCTGTGCAGTATTCGATCACATCAGTGTGATTTGAACATTTAAATCTGCATTCACGCTGTCTCTGACCTGAAGAGAGCAGCTGTCATCCGTCCTGAATGAAACAGCCTCACAGTCTTCAACTGCACAGTATCATTATTTCTGTGTTACAAACATTCAAATCATAGAAGTACTGAGATAAAAGTTTATAGTTCAGATATAAACTCTGATGTGTACGGGAGCGTTTAAAATAGAGTAAATCACCTTTTGAAAGTAATTTGGCACTTCAAATGAAGATTTATCGATTACATTGTTACGCCAGTAGGTGGCGAAAAGGGGCTGTTAAAATGTATTTGTCTTTGAATCATTCAAGAGATTGATTCAAGAACGCTGATTCATCCAGTAATGAATCAAGTACATCTTGAGTGAGTTACTGAATCATTCATTCATAAATTACATGTGATTTTGTTTAATTGTCTAATGTTTTTTTTTTTTTTTTCAGAATCATGAGAGAAACACAATGCAGAATCAGAATCAATGCAGAATAAATTCTTTCTTTTAGGAGACTGTAACTTTATTTGTTGTGCAAATGTCTCAGCAGTAGGTAATACTTGCCCTCTTGGTCTCTTTTCCTGCAGATGCAGAAGATCCTGACTGCAGCTACAATCAACAGAGATCCAGCAGCAGCAGCAGAAACCAGCACTATCAGAGAGACTGATACTGGAGGACCCAAAGGAGACAGTCATTAATGTGAGTGAATGTGCACATAAACACTAAATATTATTACAGATATACCTGCACATGGTTGACAGAGTGTTCTGATGTCCAGATGTGTGGTCTGGTTTCTGATGGGATTGTTGAGCACACAGCTGTAGGTGTTTTTATCCTGATATTCCACCTCCAGAGGTAGAGAGAGACTGATGCTGAGATCAGACTCACTGATGCTGGACAATAAACTGTGTCCTCTGTACCAGGAGAGACTCACATCACTCACATTCACAGCTGAACACACCAATGAACAATTCTGCTCTGAGGATGATGATGATGATGAAGAACAGTTTCTGCTGATGACAGGAACAGAAATACGAGCTAGAAAACATGAATGAAGATAAATGCAGAAGTAGATGAGAAAGAAAGACTCATCAAAAGTAGAGCATTTAAAAACAATCTGATATAGAAAGAATGTTTAGCAAGCAGACAACATTGTCACTGAAAAACTTGAGATTAATTATGAGACATCATGTAAAAAATAAAGCATGCAAATTTTAAGGTTAATCTCATAGAATATTTTTTTATTATGCTTGCTTTCCAATCAAGCTGTTATATGCAGGAATTGACCATTAAAGTTGAAAATTGACCATTAAAGAAACACCCAGCAGCAAACAGGGTAAATATTCTACATACCATAGAAATTAATGTGTTGAGCATAACTGAATGTGTTGCAAAAATGAATCCACAGAGTTCTATAATTTTATATATTCTCCACATTTATGACAGTTAAAAAGTTGTAGGCCTATATAAAACAGCCTTCTACTCACCATAGACGGTAAGATTGAATGTGTTGAGTGGCGTCTGTGTTCTGCTGCCGATAACTTCATAAAGTCCAGAGTCTGTGGTTCTGGTGTCTGTGATGATCAGAGATCCAGTCTGATCCAGCTGCAGTCTGTCTCTGAATCTCCCATCAAGAGCATCATCATAAACTGTGCTTATATTGTTCTGTCTGTCAATGAGAGCTATGAGAATATTGTTGTTGTTGTGTCCAAATCTCCACCGTATCTGATCATCTGTAGTATCATCAATTTCTAGAGTGACTGATTCTCCCTCCGTCACTGACTCTGACTTCACTGCATCAGCACCAAACACACCTGATCAACAAACACAACATTTACTAGAATATCAACATCTACCACATTTAGAGGGTTTTTAACTGTTTTAAAAATTGTCATTGCAAAACAAGTCATCACTAATTTGCATGTATAATTCAGTAATGTGGAATAAATCAACCGTTTGATGTCACTGGAAAAGAAAAATGACAAAATAGGACAAAGAACAAATAGCTGAGTATATTAGTCTTTCAAAACATTAAAAAAAGAAAGAAGGAAATAAGAACAAAACACTTTTTGACTTTGTCAGTTTGTGTAAATCCACATGGGGTTCAGAATATAATTTTTTATCCACAGTAATTTCACACTTGTCTTGTACAAATATGTTGCTTTGTTTCATAATTACAGTGTATACGTTTTTCTTTATTTATCGTCAAAAAAAGGAAGTGAAATGTGACAACATGCCCCTTAGGTGGGGAACATAGTAACATCTGAGGGGCACGTTGTAACATGACCATATGACAGCTTAAAACATTATCTGATCTCATGAAAAAAAAAAAAAATACATGCAAGACAAACTAAAATATTTTGTCAATAAAATAAAATAAATATTTATTTTAAATAAATTAATGGCGTTTTTTAAGAATTAAAAGTAATCTGATTTTGGAGTTTGACAATGAACATATTGCAACAGGCATGGGACAGCCCTTATAAACGAGCCAAAATGCTTTACATGTCTTGAAATAATAATTTCTGAATATTAAACATTGACTGTCAGTCTTTATTCACCTGTTTCTCATCGTTTCTCATCAAAATGTATTAAAGTAAATCGTGTGAATTACATGGCTAATGAAGAGTGAAGAGAATAGAAGAGCACAGCAGGGCACATATAACACAGTGTTAAAATATTCCTCATCTGAGCAACTGGAATGTAAAACTGGTTAGTGTCTTCTGCTAGTTATTGAAGAATTAAAGAACTATCTAAACTGATAAATAACAGATTGGAGATTAAAATAATAGCACAATTGTCTCATTTTAAATTAGTGATAAAAACTGAGATGAAAAACTTACTTAAGCCAGAAATTTCATTTTACTATGGTAAAATAAATGTTCAGCAATATCTTCAAAAGACTTTTGGATTGTGGCACACTTTTTTTCTCTATATAGTGTTGATATGGTAACTAGTAAATACTGTAAATTTGGTTATGCTAGCATGTGTGGAAATATTTAAACCATGTGTTACAACTAACCCCGCGTTACTTTGTGCCCCGCGCTCCCCTAATGTTTGTGTATGTGGACAATGAAATACAGAATTGAAAACACTTACCACTCCATAAACTCAAACTGAATATAAACATGTCAAATATTTTCTTTGCCATTCTGCTGATACTTAAACTGACAACAGTTCCTAATTTTGTAAAGGCTGCAGTTTAAACACACGGACACACAAATGTAGGATACAACAACATAAATGTCATAATAAACTTTGAATGTTTCGTAATAAAGTAAAAAAATAAAAAATAAAAAAAAAAAACATAATAAAAGCTAGAAATAGCTGAAGATGACAGTGTTGCTTGTCTGTTGTACAGCAGCTTAGTAAAACTCTGCAGGCAGTGTGAACATAGTCTCTCTCTCTCTGTCTCTCTCTCTCTGTCTCTCCTCTCATTCTCTACTTAACCCTCGCCGTCTGTCGCCTACATCCGCCATGTTTGTAGTTTATTAACACATTTTATTCGTGTTTGTAGTTCTAAACCAAATTTTTCACCAAAGCGCAATGGGTTGGCAGTAACTGTTTGAGTGTGCACGAATCCACAATGTATCAAAAATCACTATCAACACCTGCTTCCAAAAATCTTTAGAATAATTACAATTACAGAATAAATGCGTGAGAGTTTAAGATAGGCCTACAGAATTAAACAACATTGTGTGAGATGTCTTCTTTAAATGTATTAAAAAAAAAAAAAAAAAAAAAAACATAAGGGATAATCTATGCAGTATTTAAAAATTAATTTCCTTTACCTTATTTGGTAATAAAAACTTGTTACATGCTGACCATAGGGTATTTTATCAATGAAAGGAATTGAAAACTTCTTTGCATTTCACTATAACAAGTGACATCTGAAAAACACACTTTCTGATGTAAGAGTTATCACGTTTTATCCAAAAGATTAATACTTCCAGTGACAAGTTTTGGAATCTGCTGGTCAACTGAGTCATAATTAAGATGAACGTGTAATGTAAATACGGCCTATAAGTGAGCCTGGGTAATCAAGAACATTATAATAATGGGGTAATAATGGTAATTTTAGATGACCTTTCAGACGTATTTAATTATAAAACCCTTTAATCTATAATGACATTTATTAACAACTTATGTTAATTAAACCTTCTTGTATATTAAGACAGTGTGATGGAGAGACTATATTTGCCTTCCATCACTGCTTTACTGCAGTTTTCGAACTATACCGTGGACTTTGGGGGGGGGGTGCATAACAGCTAACGTCTCGGTTACGTACGTAACCCTCGTTCCCTGATGGAGGGAACGGAGACGTTATGTCGTGACGACATAGGGGATTTACTTGGAAGCCCCAATCATCTCTGACTTTAAGAGAAAACGCCAATGAATATTGGCTAGTGGATTTTGCATACCTGAGCCACTCCCTGCCCTTGCGGGTATAAACAGGCGGCAGGTGCATCCACTCATTAGGTTTTACGCTGAGGAGCCGAGAACGAGTCCCTGGCAACCAGCGATGGTTCAAGATTGTGGCATGGGGACATAACGTCTCCGTTCCCTCCATCAGGGAACGAGGGTTACGTACGTAACCGAGACGTTCCCTATCTGTCGCTCACTACGAGTTATGTCGTGACGACATAGGGGTCCTATGGAAAGCGCCACAACCTGAACCCCGTCACAACCTTGTGGCATGCAGATGCTGACAAGCGAGCGCGTGACAGACAAATGCCATGCAAGGTCGCAACCTTCCCGTCGCCCCAGCGCAAATTCGCTAACCTTGGTGCCCGCAGGGACCACTGAGTACATCGCTGCTGGAGATAGCCAAGCCGCTGTTCCTTTTCCCACAGAAGTCGGAAGGGATTTCGACCTTCAATGAAAGATAGCTTCAAGTCTTTCCTATTTGTTGTTACAGCTTGGCAGTAACGACGGGGAAGCGAGCCTTCTGGAGAAGGGCGCTACGGAGGCCACATCCTGCCCGAAGGGTGGTAACATGTGGAGACACTGATATGGACTGACCCAGGTCTGGGGCAGTACTACATACGACTGGACCCTGGGGCAGATCCTACCTAGGGTAGGGAGGAGAGCTGCCAGCAGGGCCTGACAGAGGCTCTGTCAAGGGAAGACACGGGTTTACCGTGAGGGAAACCTTACCGTGGAAGAATACACATATGGGATTACCCGAAGGGAATCAAGCCATACGGACACCTAGCCCAGTACAGGGGCTGACCGGAGACCCGGGCGAGCTAACACCAGTACTGGGCCTGGCGTCAGACTGCTCCGCCCAGTCTGACTGCCGGGGGTGCTGGAGGAACTCCACCAGGGTTCGTCGTCCGGGGAACTGAACTGGTGGAGGAAAAAGGCGCTCGTATCCCCGGGTGAGGGGGAATGGCGCAGCACGCGTGACACCGGGCAGCTCTTCCCGCCACTTACCTGTTACCCAACACACAGGAAGAAACTGGCTCAACGCGGAGACTGTAGAATCTCGCGAAGGTGTTCGGTGTCGCCCAGCCCGCAGCTCTACAGATGTCTGCCAGAGAGGCGCCGTGCGCCAGCGCATAGGGGGAGGCAACACTCCGTGTGGAGTGAGCCCTCACCCCCAGGGGGCACGGCTCGCCTTGAGACTGGTATGCCAAGGCGATGGCATCCACTATCCAGTGGGCCAACCTCTGCTTGGAGACAGCCTTCCCTTTCTGCTGACCTCCATGGCAAACAAAGAGCTGCTCAGAGCTTCTAAAGCTCCGGGTGCGATCCATGTATATGCGTAGTGCTCTTACAGGACACAGCAACGCCAAGGCTGGATCTGCCTTCTCCGAGGGCAGTGCTTGCAGGTTCACCACCTGATCGCGGAAGGGCGTGGTGGGAACCTTAGGCACGTATCCAGGCCGGGGTCTCAGGACAACGTGAGAGTAGGCCGGCCCGAACACAAGGCACTCTTCGCTCACCGAAAATGCTTGGAGGTCCCCGACCCTCTTGATGGAAGTGAGCGCGGTCAGGAGCGCTGTCTTAGCCGACAGAAATTTCAGCTCGACTGACTCCAGCGGCTCAAAGGGACCCCTCTGAAGTCCAGCCAGGACGACAGAAAGATCCGAGGAGGGCATCAGGGGTGACCTAGGAGGATTGAACCTTCTGGCACCCCTCAGGAACCTCACGATGAGTTCGTGCTTTCCCAGGGACCGGCCGTCCACTGCATCGTGATGGGCTGCAATAGCAGCCACATACACTTTCAAGGTGGAGGGTGACAGCCTACGCTCCAACCTTTCTTGCAGGAAAGAAAGCACTACTGCAATCGTGCACCTTCGGGGGTCTTCTCGACGAGAAGAACACCAGTTCGCGAACAGACTCCACTTCAGTGCATAGGCTTGCCTTGTTGAAGGAGCTCTAGCCTGAGTGATGGTCTCTACCACAGCCCGTGGTAGACCACTCAAGTCTGCCGCGTCCCGTCCAGGAGCCACACATGGAGGTTCCGCAGATCTGCCATATGGTGCCGAGCCCCTGAGAAAGGAGTTCCTTCCTCAGAGGAATGAGCCAGGGAGGGGCTGTCGTGAGGAGTATGAGTTCGGGAAACCAGGTCCGGGTGGGCCAGTACGGCGCGACCAACAGGACCTGCTCCTCGTCCTCCCTGACCTTGCACAGTGTCTGTGCAAGCAGGCTCACTGGGGGAACGCATACTTGCGTAGAGCCCGAGGCCAGCTGTGTGCCAGTGTGTCCGTGCCGAGGGGGCCCTCGGTCAGGAAAAAGTACAGCTGGCAGTGGGAGGACTCGCGGGAAGCAAACAGGTCTACCTGAGATTCCCCGAATCGACTCCAGATCAGCCGGATCGTCTCGGGATGGAGTCGCCATTCTCCGGGGAACGTGAGCTGTCGTGAGAGCGCATCGGCTGCACAATTGAACTCCCCCGGAATGTGGACAGCACGCAACGATTTGAGCTGCGTGTGACTCCAGTGGAGGAGATGGCGGGCGAGCTGTGACATGCGACGTGATCGTAGACCTCCCAACCGGTTGATGTACGAGATAGCCGCAGTGTTGTCTGTACGGACCAACACGTGCTTGCCTAGAAGCAGTGGCCGGAACTGCCGCAAGGCAAGGTGCACTGCCAACAGCTCCAGGCAGTTGATGTGCCAAAGCAGTCGAGGCCCTGTCCAGAGCCCCGAGGCTGCCTGCCCGTTGCATGTAGCGCCCCAACCCGTGCTGGAGGCATCTGTCGTGACAAGAACATGCCGGGACACTTGTTCTAGGGGCACCCTGGCCCGTAGAAAGGCAAGGTCCGTCCAGGGGCTGAAGGAGTGGCGACACTCCTGTGTGATGTTCACTCGAAGTGTACCGCGGCGCCATGCCCATCTCGGGACTCGGGAGTGTAACCAGTGCTGAAGTGGTCTCATATGAAGCAATCCGAGCGGCGAGACTGCGGCTACGGATGCCATATGCCCCAGGAGCCTCTGAAAAGGGTTTCAGTGGTACCACCGTCCTGCCTCTGAAGGAACTCAGGCAGTTCAGCACGGACTGGGGACGCTCGTTAGTGAGACGCGCCATCATACTCACCGAGTCTAACTCCACACCGAGAAAAGAGATTCTCTGCATGAGGGAGAGCTTGCTCTTTTCCCAGTTGACCTGAAGCCCCAGCTGGCTAAGTGCCGGAGCACTGGGTCCCTGTCATCACACAACTGTTCTCGCACGCGGGCCATGCTCGAGATAGTTGAGGATCCTGATGCCCACTTCCCATAGCGGGGGAAGAGCGCCCTCCGTGACTTTCGTAAAGACACGGGGGGACAGGGACAGCCAGAAGGGGAGAACACTGTACTTCCCTGCCTGACCCTCGCAAACCGTAGAAACGACCTGTGTCGAGGCCATATCGAGACATGAAAGTAAGCGTCCTTCAGGTCGACCGCTGCGAACCAATCCTGGGGCTAGGTGCATCCAGGATTGGCCAAAGGCCACCGCCTTCCTTGGGTACGATGAGGTAGGGGCTGTAAAACCCCTGCCTCATCTCGGCTGGAGGTACCGGCTCGATTGCATCCTTTGCCAGGAGGACAGCAATCCCCTCACGCAAGACAGGTGCGTCTCGGTCTGCCACCAAAGTCTCGAGAACGCCGCTGAACTTGGGAGGTTGCCTGGCGAACTGAATCGCATAGCCAAGTCGGATTGTGCGAATGAGCCAGCGGGACGGGTTGGGCAGCGCAAGCCACGCCCCCAAACTCCGTGCTAGTGGCACCAAGGAAACAATCGACATACCCGCGGTGGTGCAGCGGCAGGGAGTTGAGCTGGATAGCCCAGAAGGCATCGCGTTCTGACCGATCACAGCAGAACTCCCGCATCCCCGGAGGGACTGGCCAGAGATGCGTGGAGAGGCATTGCGTCTCCCAACCGCAACTTCTTGGCTACTGGCAAAAGAGAGGGGGCTCCGTGGGCGAGAGTGAGGACGCATCGCGTCGCTCATTGTCGACCCGCGAGCCTGAGGACCCGGAGGAAAAGGAAATTGTTCTTTCTTTGACAATGTGGGAACAGAAACAGAAGATTCTCCACCCGGCCCTCCTCCGGGGGAAGGAGCAGCGCTGTCCTCGCCATCTCCCAAGAAAGAGCAGCTTCCCACATCTCCGGGTTGCCTGTGTCAGGGCCGCTTTGTCACCTTCCTGGGTGACTTAGGGGCTGGCTGGGACACAGGGGGCGTTGTGCTCCTGCGAGAGGCTCAACGCACCGGCCTAGGTGTTACCTCAGCACGGGGCGGAGCGGCTCTGGGGGACACAGGAGGGCGCCCACGGCGACAAGCAGACCGGGGCTTGCCCTGCGGCGGAGCGGTGGCAGATGACGCATCACGCCGGGGCAAGATGTGTTGGATGGCCTCAGTCTGCCTCTGTACTGCCGAGAACTGCTGGGCACAGTCCTCGACAGTGTCGCCGAACAGTCCAGCCTGGGAGACAGGAGTGTCGAGAAAGCGCACTGTCGACATCGCTCGTCTCAGCAGGGCTGAACCATAGATGGTGCTCTTGGACCACAAGTGTGGACATCGCCTTCCCGAGGGACTGCACTGTGACTTCCGTTGCCCGTAGGGCACGGTCAGTCGTCGAGCACAGTTCCTGCTTCAACCTCGGGTTGGTACTACCCTCGTGCATTTTAATGCCTTGGCTTGGTGTACTCGCAGGATAGCCATGGCATGCCGAGCAGAGGCAGCTTGGCCCGCAGCACTGTAAGCTTTGGCCGCGAGAGCGGTCGTCAGCTTACAGGCTTTGGACGGGAGACGAGGACGATTCCACCAAGTGGCGGCGTTTTGCAGGCACAGGTGCACTGCAACCGCACTCTCCACCTGGGGAATGTCAACGTACCCCCTAGCCGCCCCGCCATCGAGGGTAGCGAGGATGGGGGAGACAAACGAGCCGCTTCTGGCCGTAAAAAGGGGCCGTCCACAACTTCATCAGCTCCTCGTGCACTTCCGGGAAGAAAGGGACCAGGGCAGGGCGTGGTCGCGAGCCACGGCCCGTGCCGAGGAGCCAATCATCTCACCGCGAGGACTCGGGACTGAGAGGTGTGCATGCCTCCAGCCCGATGCTCGCGGCGGCCTGGGAAAGCACGACCGTCAACTCTGGGTCCGATTCGGCGGCGGCCGCGACACCCGAGGGGGGCAGCCCCGCCGAATCTTCATCCTCAGAGGACGATTGCCCATCCCCCGATGCTGCTATCGACATCTGATCCTCTATCGGCGCGCCGAATGAAACGCTGAGCGTGCCGTAATACGGCACAGCAGAATCATCAGGGAGCCGCACAGAACAGCTGCTGCGGGAGGAGTGAAAGGTCCGTGGGGACTGGCCCGGCGGAAAGGCTCTCACTGTAATCCTCAGATCGCCCAGAGCACTAGCCGATGGTTCTCTGCTTGTAGCAGAGAAGCCAGCGCGGGTAGTGACAGAGGGAGCCTCTCTCATCCCCGTGAGGAGAGAGAGGCGCGATCGGAGCGCTGTCATGGTTACACGCTCAAAACGAGCGCATAAACCATCCACGATCGCAGCTTCAGCGTGCTGGATGCCCAGACACTGAAGACAACGATCGTGGCTGTCGACGGAGGATAGGAAACGACCGCAACCAAGAGGACACGGCCGGAACGGCGTCTTTAAAAAGACGCGAACCGACCGTGATTTGCTCTTTTAGGAAATTGCTCTTTTAGTTGAAGTGCCCAGGGGAATCGCTGCAGACAGGGACACCGCTGTTCGCACCGTAACGCCAACCAGAACAGCTTCCAGACAGATGATGAAAGGCTTTGTGGAGATCAACACGTTCATCCACTCGGCTCCGAAGCAAAAATCTAATGAGTGGATGCACCTGCCGCCTATTTATACCCGCAAGGGCAGGAAGTGGCTCAGGTATGCAAAATCCACTAGCCAATATTCATTGGCGTTTTCTCTTAAAGTCAGAGATGATTGGAGCTTCCAAGTAAATCCCCTATGTCGTCACGACATAACTCGTAGTGAGCGACAGATAGGGAACAGAAAGATACATAACAGCTACAAGTGTATGCACTACTTGCTTTATGCAAACACTATATAGGATAAATCACTATACAGGATTTACCCTATTATACTTTATCGACACGAATTGATAGGTGAAACAACAAACAGCCACCCACAAATAGTCTATAAACAAAGCATCAGGCTGTCTTTGAGTTCACATGAACAACGGTTAAAGTTACTCATCAGGCTACAGAAGAATACCATAATTTCTCCGTTCAATTAGACCAAAGACATCGAGAGTCACGCAGACCTATAACAACCCAGCCACAACACATAATTGCGAATAACATGCCTTACCTTAACACAGAATCGACCACAGAGGCCTGAATGGATTTCAAGGACTCCTCGCGCAGATCAATGGCCCCCAACGTTTATACTTTTTCTACGAATCTTTTGAGTTAACGTACTAAACATGAGTGGAATTTGCACCGCAGCGCCCCACACCTTGATGCTCATGACAAGAATAGCATGTATAGTTATCTTTATTGAAGCGAATTAGGTTTAAATCCCCGTCATGCATGAATGAATGATATTTTTGCAATTTTACACGATCACATTACACAAAACTGAAATTGCACGTCAAAATAACACATTGTCAGTATTTTTGAGACCCCCCCAAAATTTCACAAATCACGTTTTCAGGGGAGCCCATGTCTTATTAAGGGGAGCCGAGCTCCCCCTAGCTCCCCCGTAGTTCGCACCCTGCTTTACTGTGTTCGAGTTGGTTTTATTTGAATGTATTTCTGATCCAGCCG
Source organism: Spinibarbus caldwelli (assembly GCA_039654775.1). Taxonomy (NCBI): domain Eukaryota; kingdom Metazoa; phylum Chordata; class Actinopteri; order Cypriniformes; family Cyprinidae; genus Spinibarbus; species Spinibarbus caldwelli. The sequence goes on from CM077230.1 coordinate 36,490,289, forward strand.
AGCGGGCAAGGCAGTAAGTGTACTCGGGACAGTGCTCATTTTAGAGTGTGCTTTGCAAATGTTTGGGCAAATATGTTTTGATTTATTAGTTTTTGATTTGCATTATTATTTGTATTTATTTATTTAGACTCTTGTTTCTAAATCTCATGTATAAATCATAGTAAGTCTAGAGTTGGGAGTGGGAAACTGTGTATTTAAGATGGCCGTCACTACTACTAGGGGGACGGATAAAGAGCTTGTGAATGAGATTGCACTGTGAAGCATGTAAAAAACTCTAGCCTCAGTGAATTGGAGGGGAGTTAGTACTGTTCTTAGTACTTAGCAGTTTATACTGTTTTTATATCAATCTGTGTTTTAAGCTTTTAACCCCATTTATTTGCACGTTTTTGCACATCTGCTCTAAATAAACATCTTTTTAGACGCTAACTTCGCTCCGGTGTTTGTGAACCTCCTTGTGACTGCTCGGGTCATTATCACAGAATCATTAATCACGCCTTGTGTTTAATAATAATACAAAAAGATTGATTACTGAAATTAAAGAATTAATAAAAAAATTTAATGTTTATTGTCTATAATTGGCCTGTTTAGCCAAGCCCTCAAAACACTTCTTATTTAGAGGTACAGTGCTGCATGATTTGTAGATTTAATAGTTTACACTTTGCAAAAATGTTTGCAATCAGTTTTTAAAAGGTAACATTACATTCTTAAGCACTCTATGCTTAATTTATTTATTTATTTTTCAGGAGAAATAGTGCTTCTAGTTAACAAAAAAATAAATAAATACATAAAATAAAAATACACCTGGTCAAAATTAACCTTTCCATTATAAGGTGATATTAGACTCTTTAAAGGTTTAAAAAAAAAAAAAAAAAAAAAAACCTTTGTAATGCCATTTTTAACTTTATTAAATGTATGTCATATTTTGTGCCAAAAAATTTAGTTTTATAAACTTTTATCAAAAATTTTAATTAAACAATAAATTTATTTAAAATAATAAGATTAATTCAGGAAGAATATGTTACCAGTAAAAGAAAATCAACATCAACAATTAATCTTTGCAGATTTTTACCAAGGCTCAAAGATGGCATTAATACTTTTCATAAAAACAATGTTATGAGATTAATGTTTTAAATATAAAGTTTTGAATATAAAAACATTAAATGATTTAAATTTATACTTGTTCGTTTTCGTTCTTCGTTGGTGGGCAAAAAGAAGTTCGAGGAGTGACGACGGTATACTGTTTTCGAGCATTCAATCACCCCCACGCTGCTGGAGGTTTATTATTGTATAAAAACAACCTAAAAAAAAAACAAAACAAAAAAAAAACAAACAAAGGTTTATTATTGTATATTCTTTTGGCATTTCATTTATTGTTTACCTTTTAAATTCGCTTATTGAAAGAACAACAACAGCAGCAGCATCAGTATGGTGTAACATTTATTTGAAACACATGTATTTGGTACTTGCTACATTATATCTTTACTCTTTCATTTCATTCTTTTCATGGCTTTGGAAAACTTGCATCTGATGTTTCTCTACGTCGCTTTTTGCATAACTCCGGGTCGTCGCCACCAAGCTTTGTTGCGATTTCTTTCTAGGAATTAAATGCTTTCTCTGAACCTTTAAAGTCTCCCCGCGAGTGATTGTACAGGTGCGGATATATTTGTGGCAGCTCAGCTATTCAACACAGTGTATTTATGTTGCTAGTGACTTGGAGATGTTGTTCTCCTGCCTGACCTTTGTTGAATGAGAAACGAACCGGGGAAGAAGAGAAGGTGGAGCTCCCGAGCCCACCCACTGATTGCATAATCGCCACGGACCAATGGTAGCTCAAAGGTTGGCCCCCCACCCAATGCAAAACGTCAGCAAAATAGTCTCAATCGTTTGTGCTCCGTTTGTGCTGGTTTGTGCTGTAAATTTTTTTGTTTGTGCTGCTTTGGTTTTTTAGATATTAAAATTATATTTATAGGTCATTCTGAGGTCCTTCAGCCCCCCAACATACTCCAAATTTACCCCAAGTAGTCTCGTTTGTTTGTGCCGGTAAAAGTTTCATTTGTGCTGCTTCAGTTTTTAAAATATTAGACATTGAATTATAGGTGATGACATCACCAGCCCCCCCACATGCTCCAAATTCACCCAAATGGGAGTAAACAGGTCAGCACCTGATGATTATCTCATTGTATAAAAAGAGCTAATAGCTGTATTCTCCACAGCACTGATCTCTCTGCTTTACAACAGCACACGCAGTGTTACAGAGAGAGATCTAACACAGGAGTCAAGGGTCAAGAGCCCAACTAAAGCAAACACTGATCTCCATGATGGTGGCATCATTTTAACCAATAAAACATCAACATCTGATCCTCTGTGATTCTCAATAGCAGCAGGTGTTCATCAATAATGCACAATCATCATTTAATTAGTCACTTAATTATCTCATTAACTTTAACTCTTTGAGGACTTGGGATTTGACTTGAGACTTGCTTGTGACTTGAAAGGAATGACTTGGTTCCTCCTCTGGTGAAATCAGCTACTGAGTTCATGGGTGGAATAAACATATAGCAGGACTTTTACTTTCTGACCCCTGGACTTTACACCTCTGTCTGTAATATATCTGCTTGTTTTACACTCTTTGGCCACCAGGTGGTATTGTGAGCAAATGAAGCTTCCAGAAATTAACCCTTTTGTGAACCACTTGGCTGAAAAGCTTAATGCTTCATAAGGCGTCATCTGGCCATCACTAGTGACAATCAAAAGCTTAATGCTGCAATGCATGCTGGGTACCAGCACAGTACAAAACTCACCCATGAATCCCAGCATGCATTGCGGCATTAATAAATTATGCCACTGAATTGTCCACTTATTTTTTCTAATTCTTTCTATTTGCTTTTATAATTCCTTTTATTTTTTGTGTTGAGTTTTAGTAGAGTGTTTTGTGATGTTCAGAGTTGATCTGTTTATTTATTTTGGTTGATAGTCACCATTGTTGAGACTCATACGCTGATTCTTACACGTTTCATAGCACTTTTTTATTTTATTTATTTATTTCTTTTTAATTGTCATTTTAATGTTTTTATCAATCTTACATAAACTAGAGCAAAAGAATGAGCAGGCTGTTATTACTTCATCACTTTGATAACAGAAGAAACACTGGAATCAGTGAACATGGTGTTTAATGATGGTTATGTTATTAGCAAAACATAACTAACAACATTACAGATTTTGCTTTGGTTCTTTTTGCCATAATAAATGTGTTTTAAAACAAATGCTTATAACAAACAAAGAACAGTTAATGTTGAAAAGTCAAGGTTCAAGATCCCAACTAAAGCTAACACTGATCTCCATCATGGTACACAGTAAAATCCCCAGTGTCAAATCAACACTGCTCAGAGTGTATTTGGTCCCACTCCAAATAATGTTAAAGTAACACTGAAGCAGTGTTAAAGTTAATGAGACAATTAAGTGATTAATTAAGTGCTGATTGAGCATTAGTGATGAACAGCTGCTGTTAACAAGCAGAATCACTGAAGAAAAGAGAAACACAAGAACTACAACTGACTTCAATCACAGCCTTGGATGAAATCAACTGAAATAAAAGACATTAAATCTCTCAAGATCTCAACAGAGAAGGATTAAACAACTCCACAAACAGAATCACCAGCTTCACTCATTACTGACTTTATTTCTGTCAGATGACTACAGAAGCTCTTATTGAGAATTATAAGAGGTTTAAATGTTGATGCTTCATTGGTTAAAAACAATGCCACCATCATGGAGATCAGTGTTTGCTTTAGTTGTTCTCTTGACCCTTGACTTACTGTGTTAGATTTTTCTTTGCAACAACGCATATGTTGTTGTAAAGCAGAGAGATCAGTGCTTTACATTGAGCACATTGTAGATGCTTCAATGTGATGAGATAATCATTGTGAACTTTCTAGACTACATATTTTTTTTTCGTTTGTTACTCTACTATTTAGGGTTTGCACAACTAATCTTCTGATACGACATTGAGCAGAAGTGTTTAAGTTAGAATCCACTTGCCGATCAAAATGCCACGTTTTTGTCAAGTGCTGAGTTCTGCAAGTTCGGGAATGATCTCATTATAACAAAGTGTAGATACGATGTAAATAAGAGATTCATTGTGCAGTGTAGAGGTTATTAACTGAACGTTGTGAGAACGTTGTGAGATTGTAATGAATTGAAGTGAGAGACAGCTATAGTGATTATGAGGGAGCGCTCTTTGGGCGCATTCTAGGCTGACTGACTGTCTCAGAACTGAGATATTCACCTCAGTAAAGAAAGTATTGTGTTTCAAGTCACAATTTTATTTATCTTGATGTTTCTGGAGATTTTCCCTTAATAATAGGTTTCATTTTCGATTTGTTTCTTGGCAAACCCTACAGTATGCCTTCAGAACATTTGGAATATGGAATGAGTTGCCTGGGATAATTTCATGTTTGTAAAAAGATTGGAAAAGTTTACAATTTATTAAATGGACAAGTGCTTTTTTTTTTTTTTTGATAATGTGATCTCAAAATTTGTGATCTCAAAAAAAATAAGGTAGCCAAATTTGGCTGTAGAACAGCATCAGGTTGACTAATTACTGGTTGTGAAGGTACAAATAAACTATAAACTAGAGCGAGCGAGCAAAATAAGGGTTAAGCATAAACACTTGGAATATGGAATGAGTTGCATGGGATAGTTTTATATTTGTAAAAAGATTGAACATTTTTACAATTTATTAAATGGACAAGTGCACGCATTTTATTTATTTATTTATAAAATTTGATAATGTCTTCCTTTTGTAATCCGAAAAAAATAAGGTAGCCTAATTTGGCTTTAGAACTATGGAAGCCCGTTTCCGCCACTGAATAAAAAATAAATTGCGACTTTTTATCTCACAGTTCTGACTTTTTTTTTCACATCATTGCATAATATAAACTCGCAATTGCGAGTAAGTCATAATTCTGAGATATAAACTCGCAATTCTGAGAAATAAAGTCATAATTGCATGATATAAACTCGCAATTGCGAGTAAATCAGAATTGTGAGATATAAACTCGCAAATCTGAGAACATAGTCTTTTTCTCCCCTCAAAACTGCACTTTAACTCGCAATTGCGAGTTTATATCATGCAATTCTGAGAAAAAAAGTCAAAATTCTGACTTTATAACTTGCAATTCTGACTTTATAACTCGCAATTCTGACTTTATAACTCGCAATTCTAGTTAGTTAACTTTTATTTGTCTCCAGTGGGAGAAATTTGGCTTGGACAAAGGGCGTGCTGCACAAAAAGACATAAAAGACATATAAAACATAAATAAGAAATACTCAAAGTACCTTACAATTAAACCAGATGAATTTATGCAGATTAACACTCCCACCCTAATCCACCTCCCACCCCCCACACCCTCAAAATACCTTCCCTTTTGATCATTTAAAAATTTAACTGACAACTGAATAAAAGAATATTTATACCTGTTGTATCTACACAATGGAACCCTAAACCTCCTCCCTGAATACATCAACCTATATTCAGGGTAAAGCACATGTGTGTTGTCAGATAAAATACCTCTAGCTTGTCTGCTTATGGCCTGCTCAAACAACTCCTGAGGATTAAGAGGAGCGGGGGTACCCATAATTTTACCCGCTGTCCTAACTAGGCTAGAAATCTGTGCTTTTGATTTAACTGTTAGATTACTGAACCAGCTAGTCATGCCATACCTAAAAATCGATTCAGTCGCTGCTCTGTAAAAAATCAGCATAATATGTTTACAAACGCCAAATAATCTAAGTCTGCGCAAAAAATGAAGGCGCTGGTGAACTCTGGTGCATACACTCATCACTGTGTACACCAGCTCAAATCATTATCAATGTGAACTCCGAGATATTTAAATGATCTCACCTGCTCGATCTCATGGCCATAAATGGCCACAGAGCCATGATCACCACCTACTGAACCAGGGTACACCAGCGTTTCCACAGTCTTACCTATGTTAATCTGCAGTTTATGTGCATCACACCAGGCCACAAAATTTTCTACCGCTGCACAATAGGTGTTTGAATTCAAATTTTTCGTTAGCAGACTAAGTAGAACGGTGTCATCGGAAAATTTCACTATATATTGATTTGGCTCCACACTGACACAGTCATTTGTATAAAATGTAAACAAAAATGGCGAAGATACACACCCCTGAGGGACGCCAGTGCTACACACTGCTATGTCAGATAAAGCAGAATTAAACCTCACCTGCTGTGGCCTTTCATACAGAAAAGAATGATACCACTTAATTAAAAAAGGATTTACCTTTGCCTGAGCTAACTTACTAAGTAGAATGTATGGCTGTATTAAGTTAAAAGCTGAACTGAAGTCAATAAAAAGTAGTCTGGCATATGCAGTCGGACATTCAAGATGCTTCAAAATAAGATGCATTATTGTTGCAGTGGCATCACTTATGCTTCGATTTTTTGTATAAGCAAACTGATATTTATCAAGCAATGGCTCCACATTTGTGCGTAACTTTTCTATCATAAGCCTCTCAAATGTTTTAAAAACATTTGTGGTGAGTGTAACCGGTCTGTAATCATTATCCTCCTGAGGGCACCCCTTTTTGGGTACCGGGATGATAACAGAATTTTTCCACATTACTGGCACAGTATGAGTATCTATAGAAAACTGAAATAATTTATGCCAGGCCGGTGACAACTCCTCAGCAAAGGCTTTCAACACAAACGCGGACATATTATCTGGGCCCGTAGCTTTGTTAGTGTGTATAGTTCTAAAAACCTTAGTAACAGCATGTGGTTCAATTAAAATTCTGTCCGAGTTCATATCACAAACTACATTCTCTGAAACTGCCATACATTCCTTAACATTGTCCTTATATGTATCAAAGTGCAAATAGAAATTGTTCAATTCATTGGCCCTTGCCGTTTCATTTAGGGCAGACAGTGGCTTCTTTTTTGCGTCCATATTGGTTATCTGTTTGATTGAATTCCACAGTTTCTTTGTATTAGATGTAGACAAGTCCTGTTCTGCTCACTCCTTAAACCGACCCCGGGCCTCTCTCATTTGGAAATTGAGATCCTTTTGAGCATTACGAACACCTGCCAAGTCACCAGAAATAAAGGCAGCTCTCTTCCTCCTGATACATTCCCGGATATCTCCAGTAATATATGGTTTATTATTTGATATACGGTTTATTATTGCTTAACAGTTTTCTGAGGGATAATAGAGTCAACACAAAAAGAAATGTAATCTGTGATTGATTCCGCTGCACTATCAATGCCTGCGTCCTCAAAGAAGACACCCCAGTCCGTACAAAGAAAACAGCCTTTCAGTTCCTCTTTTTTTTCCCTTGTCCAGACCTTCACAGTTTGCATTTCAGGTTTACAGGTCTTAAAAACTGACTGGTAAGTTGGAAGCAGGTGGATGACATTATGATCAGAGTTACGGAGGGGTGGTCTAGTTTTAGCTATGAAGGCATCCCTGATATTACCATACCACTTATCAAGGACATTATTATTCCTAGTACTACACTTCACATACTGATAAAAACCGGGCAGTGTTTTAGACAAGCTACAGTGATTAAAATCACAGAGTATCAACATAGGTGCATCAGGTTTACTCTGGAGAAGGTGGTGAACACAGTCCATAATCTGCTTAGCTGCTCTATTGGCATTCCCACTTAGTGGAATATATACAAGACACACAAAGATGTTAGTAAATTCCCTAGGCAGGTAGTGTGGTCGCAGGGTAATGCACAGCAGTTCGAGATCAGGATTATATATTTTCTCTCTAACTGCAATATTACGACACCAACTGTCTCTTATATAGATACACACACACCCTCCCTTAGTTTTTACCTGAATTTGCATCTCTGTCCTGTCGTACATGGGAAAAACCCTCAATTTGTATGAGATTGTCAGGCACATCATTCCCAAACCATGTTTCAGTAAAAGTCATTATATCAGACCCCCGGATTTTGTGGCAGGCTCCCACCTGCTGGCGTAGGTCATCCATCTTATTTTTTAAAGAGCGAGAGTTGCAGAGAATCATAGGCGGCAGCGGCAATCTGTTTGCTCTCTGAACCCGTTGCCTAATGCCGCCCCTCTGCCCTCTCTTCCTGGCTGTCCCACGACGGCAGAGGCCTGGGCGTTCAGGACTCCGACGTAGCTCCCGGGGCACATCGTTCAACAGACCCGGCGACGATGACGCTCCTCTGTGCCGTAATCCCAGCAGATCGGTCGCACTGTATATTAATTGGCTGCTGCTCATAGACCCTCCAGCACAGCCCCGGATGACCCAATCTGACAAGACTAGCCATGCTAATCCTAGCAATAGGGCTCGTTTCCATTTTACTTGCCTCGCATGCCCCTCATAGTTCCAAGCACAAGACACATCCAGCAAAAGTAATGCACAAAGAGTTCCGTGAAGATAAACGTAACCCTGAGGGGTCACGGACAACATTAACAAACAAGACCAATGCAGCAGAAGCCCTCCTCCGAGTCGCCAGCAGAGCAGCACCATGACAGGAAGTTCCTGTGAACAAATTATGAGTAAGGTTCTGACTTTATAACTCGTAATTCTGACTTTGTAACTCGCAATTCTGACTTTATAACTCGCAATTCTGACTTTGTAACTCGCAATTCTGACTTTATATCTTGCAATTCTGACTTTATAACTCGCAATTTTGACTTTATATCTTACAATTCTGACTTTATATCTTGCAATTCTGACTTTATAACTCGCAATTCTGACTTTATAACTCACAATTCTGACTTTATAACTCGCAATTCTGACTTTATAACTCGCAATTCTGACTTTATAACTCGCAATTCTGACTTTATAACTCGCAATTCTGACTTTATAACTCACAATTCTGACTTTATAACTCGCAATTCTGACTTTATATCTTGCAATTCTGACTTTATAACTCGCAATTCTGACTTTATATCTTGCAATTCTGACTTTATAACTCGCAATTCTGACTTTATAACTCGCAATTCTGAGTTTATATCTCACAATTCTGTGAAGAAAAATCTGAATTGTGAGATAAAATGTCGCAATAACCTTTTTTTATTTTTTATTCAGTGGAGGAAACGGACTTCCATATTAGAACAGCAGCAGGTTGACTAATTACTGGTTGTGAAGGGATAAATAAACTATAACTAGAGCGAGCAAACAAAATAAGGGTTAAGGACACATAGTTATTGTGTGGGGGCCCCATACCTGGAATTTGCTTAGGGCCCCCAAAATCACTAAGTCCGCCCCTGCACACACACACACACACACGCACACGCACACACACACGCACACACAGAATAATTAGCTTTTATTCCTAATGTAAAATAATCAATGTATGATTATTAATGGATTTGCAGCAAATTGCAATGATTTTTATTTATTTATTTATTCATTCATTCAATCCTTGTCTATTATGTTCTTTTCCACATTTCCCTTTGCATGTTTTGTATTACTGAATTGTTCAAGAACCCAAAACGCTCCAATGCGGAAAATCACGCAGTTATTTGTTGGCTTTGAGGAAGAGGAAGAGAAAGAGAAAGAGAAAGAGAAAGAGAAAGAGAAAGAGGTCTGGTTCATGCAGACAGCAGATGGCAGTAATGCTGTATGTTTGTTTGAGATCTTCTGTGAAGAAGAAGAAGAAAACTGTTATTTCCGCCATTAGACTCTTTGATGGTGGATTACAGATCTATAAACCCAAACCCAATTATATCTCGCAATTCTGACTTTACAACTCGCAATTCTGACTTTATATCTCGCAATTCTGACTTTATATCACGCAATTCTGACTTTATATCTCGCAATTCTGACTTTACAACTCGCAATTCTGACTTTATATTTCGCAATTCTGACTTTATATCACGCAATTCTGACTTTATAACTTGCAATTCTGACGTTATATCTTGCAACTCTGACTTTATAACTTGCAATTCTGGCTTTATAACTCGCAATTGCGAGTTTATATCATGCAATTCTGATTTTATAACTTGCAATTCTGGCTTTATAACTCGCAATTGCGAGTTTATATCATGCAACTCTGACTTTATAACTCGCAATTCTGACTTTATATCTCGCAATTCTGACTTTACAACTCGCAATTCTGACTTTATAACTTGCAATTGTGAGTTTATATAACGCAATTTTAACTTTATAACTCGCAATTCTGACTTTATAACTCGCAATTCTGACTTTATAACTCGCATTTACGAGTTTATATCACGCAATTCTGACTTTATATCTCACAATTCAGACTTTATATCTCGCAATTCTGACTTTATAACTTGCAATTGTGAGTTTATATCACGCAATTCTGACTTTATATCTCGCAATTCTGACTTTATATCTCGCAATTCTGACTTTATAACTTGCAATTGTGAGTTTATATCTCACAATTCTGTGAAGAAAAATCTGAATTGTGAGATAAAATGTCGCAATAACCTTTTTTTATTTTTTATTCAGTGGAGGAAACGGACTTCCATATTAGAACAGCAGCAGGTTGACTAATTACTGGTTGTGAAGGGATAAATAAACTATAACTAGAGCGAGCAAACAAAATAAGGGTTAAGGACACATAGTTATTGTGTGGGGGCCCCATACCTGGAATTTGCTTAGGGCCCCCAAAATCACTAAGTCCGCCCCTGCACACACACACACACACGCACATGCACACACACACGCACACACAGAATAATTAGCTTTTATTCCTAATGTAAAATAATCAATGTATGATTATTAATGGATTTGCAGCAAATTGCAATGATTTTTATTTATTTATTTATTCATTCATTCATTCCTTGTCTATTATGTTCTTTTCCACATTTCCCTTTGCATGTTTTGTATTACTGAATTGTTCAAGAACCCAAAACGCTCCAATGCGGAAAATCACGCAGTTATTTGTTGGCTTTGAGGAAGAGGAAGAGAAAGAGAAAGAGAAAGAGAAAGAGAAAGAGAAAGAGGTCTGGTTCATGCAGACAGCAGATGGCAGTAATGCTGTATGTTTGTTTGAGATCCTCTGTGAAGAAGAAGAAGAAAACTGTTATTTCCGCCATTAGACTCTTTGATGGTGGATTACAGATCTATAAACCCAAACCCAATTATATCTCGCAATTCTGACTTTATATCTTGCAATTCTGACTTTATAACTCGCAATTCTGACTTTATAACTCGCAATTCTGAGTTTATATCTCACAATTCTGTGAAGAAAAATCTGAATTGTGAGATAAAATGTCGCAATAACCTTTTTTTATTTTTTATTCAGTGGAGGAAACGGACTTCCATATTAGAACAGCAGCAGGTTGACTAATTACTGGTTGTGAAGGGATAAATAAACTATAACTAGAGCAAGCAAACAAAATAAGGGTTAAGGACACATAGTTATTGTGTGGGGGCCCCATACCTGGAATTTGCTTAGGGCCCCCAAAATCACTAAGTCCGCCCCTGCACACACACACACACACACGCACACGCACACACACACGCACACACAGAATAATTAGCTTTTATTCCTAATGTAAAATAATCAATGTATGATTATTAATGGATTTGCAGCAAATTGCAATGATTTTTATTTATTTATTTATTCATTCATTCAATCCTTGTCTATTATGTTCTTTTCCACATTTCCCTTTGCATGTTTTGTATTACTGAATTGTTCAAGAACCCAAAACGCTCCAATGCGGAAAATCACGCAGTTATTTGTTGGCTTTGAGGAAGAGGAAGAGAAAGAGAAAGAGAAAGAGAAAGAGAAAGAGGTCTGGTTCATGCAGACAGCAGATGGCAGTAATGCTGTATGTTTGTTTGAGATCTTCTGTGAAGAAGAAGAAGAAAACTGTTATTTCCGCCATTAGACTCTTTGATGGTGGATTACAGATCTATAAACCCAAACCCAATTATATCTCGCAATTCTGACTTTACAACTCGCAATTCTGACTTTATATCTCGCAATTCTGACTTTATATCACGCAATTCTGACTTTATATCTCGCAATTCTGACTTTACAACTCGCAATTCTGACTTTATATTTCGCAATTCTGACTTTATATCACGCAATTCTGACTTTATAACTTGCAATTCTGACGTTATATCTTGCAACTCTGACTTTATAACTCGCAATTCTGGCTTTATAACTCGCAATTGCGAGTTTATATCATGCAATTCTGATTTTATAACTTGCAATTCTGGCTTTATAACTCGCAATTGCGAGTTTATATCATGCAACTCTGACTTTATAACTCGCAATTCTGACTTTATATCTCGCAATTCTGACTTTACAACTCGCAATTCTGACTTTATAACTTGCAATTGTGAGTTTATATAACGCAATTTTAACTTTATAACTCGCAATTCTGACTTTATAACTCGCAATTCTGACTTTATAACTCGCATTTACGAGTTTATATCACGCAATTCTGACTTTATATCTCACAATTCAGACTTTATATCTCGCAATTCTGACTTTATAACTTGCAATTGTGAGTTTATATCACGCAATTCTGACTTTATATCTCGCAATTCTGACTTTATATCTCGCAATTCTGACTTTATAACTTGCAATTGTGAGTTTATATCTCACAATTCTGTGAAGAAAAATCTGAATTGTGAGATAAAATGTCGCAATAACCTTTTTTTATTTTTTATTCAGTGGAGGAAACGGACTTCCATATTAGAACAGCAGCAGGTTGACTAATTACTGGTTGTGAAGGGATAAATAAACTATAACTAGAGCGAGCAAACAAAATAAGGGTTAAGGACACATAGTTATTGTGTGGGGGCCCCATACCTGGAATTTGCTTAGGGCCCCCAAAATCACTAAGTCCGCCCCTGCACACACACACACACACGCACATGCACACACACACGCACACACAGAATAATTAGCTTTTATTCCTAATGTAAAATAATCAATGTATGATTATTAATGGATTTGCAGCAAATTGCAATGATTTTTATTTATTTATTTATTCATTCATTCATTCCTTGTCTATTATGTTCTTTTCCACATTTCCCTTTGCATGTTTTGTATTACTGAATTGTTCAAGAACCCAAAACGCTCCAATGCGGAAAATCACGCAGTTATTTGTTGGCTTTGAGGAAGAGGAAGAGAAAGAGAAAGAGAAAGAGAAAGAGAAAGAGAAAGAGGTCTGGTTCATGCAGACAGCAGATGGCAGTAATGCTGTATGTTTGTTTGAGATCCTCTGTGAAGAAGAAGAAGAAAACTGTTATTTCCGCCATTAGACTCTTTGATGGTGGATTACAGATCTATAAACCCAAACCCAATTATATCTCGCAATTCTGACTTTACAACTCGCAATTCTGACTTTATATTTCGCAATTCTGACTTTACAACTCGCAATTCTGACTTTATATTTCGCAATTCTGACTTTATATCACGCAATTCTGACTTTATAACTTGCAATTCTGACGTTATATCTTGCAATTCTGACTTTATAACTCGCAATTCTGACTTTATAACTCGCAATTGCGAGTTTATATCCCGCAATTCTGATTTTATAACTTGCAATTCTGGCTTTATAACTCGCAATTGCGAGTTTATATCATGCAACTCTGACTTTATAACTTGCAATTCTGACTTTATAACTCGCAATTGCGAGTTTATATCATGCAATTCTGATTTTATAACTTGCAATTCTGGCTTTATAACTCGCAATTGCGAGTTTATATCATGCAACTCTGACTTTATAACTCGCAATTCTGACTTTATATCTCGCAATTCTGACTTTACAACTCGCAATTCTGACTTTATAACTTGCAATTGTGAGTTTATATAACGCAATTTTAACTTTATAACTCGCAATTCTGACTTTATAACTCGCAATTCTGACTTTATAACTCGCATTTACGAGTTTATATCACGCAATTCTGACTTTATATCTCACAATTCAGACTTTATATCTCGCAATTCTGACTTTATAACTTGCAATTGTGAGTTTATATCACGCAATTCTGACTTTATATCTCGTAATTCTGACTTTATATCTCGCAATTCTGACTTTATAACTTGCAATTGTGAGTTTATATCTCACAATTCTGTGAAGAAAAATCTGAATTGTGAGATAAAATGTCGCAATAACCTTTTTTTATTTTTTATTCAGTGGAGGAAACGGACTTCCATATTAGAACAGCAGCAGGTTGACTAATTACTGGTTGTGAAGGGATAAATAAACTATAACTAGAGCGAGCAAACAAAATAAGGGTTAAGGACACATAGTTATTGTGTGGGGGCCCCATACCTGGAATTTGCTTAGGGCCTCCAAAATCACTAAGTCCGCCCCTGCACACACACACACACACGCACACGCACACGCACACACACACGCACACACAGAATAATTAGCTTTTATTCCTAATGTAAAATAATCAATGTATGATTATTAATGGATTTGCAGCAAATTGCAATGATTTTTATTTATTTATTTATTCATTCATTCATTCCTTGTCTATTATGTTCTTTTCCACATTTCCCTTTGCATGTTTTGTATTACTGAATTGTTCAAGAACCCAAAACGCTCCAATGCGGAAAATCACGCAGTTATTTGTTGGCTTTGAGGAAGAGGAAGAGAAAGAGAAAGAGAAAGAGAAAGAGGTCTGGTTCATGCAGACAGCAGATGGCAGTAATGCTGTATGTTTGTTTGAGATCCTCTGTGAAGAAGAAGAAGAAAACTGTTATTTCCGCCATTAGACTCTTTGATGGTGGATTACAGATCTATAAACCCAAACCCAATTATATCTCGCAATTCTGACTTTACAACTCGCAATTCTGACTTTATATTTCGCAATTCTGACTTTACAACTCGCAATTCTGACTTTATATTTCGCAATTCTGACTTTATATCACGCAATTCTGACTTTATAACTTGCAATTCTGACGTTATATCTTGCAATTCTGACTTTATAACTCGCAATTCTGACTTTATAACTCGCAATTGCGAGTTTATATCCCGCAATTCTGATTTTATAACTTGCAATTCTGGCTTTATAACTCGCAATTGCGAGTTTATATCATGCAACTCTGACTTTATAACTTGCAATTCTGACTTTATAACTCGCAATTGCGAGTTTATATCATGCAATTCTGATTTTATAACTTGCAATTCTGGCTTTATAACTCGCAATTGCGAGTTTATATCATGCAACTCTGACTTTATAACTCGCAATTCTGACTTTATATCTCGCAATTCTGACTTTACAACTCGCAATTCTGACTTTATAACTTGCAATTGTGAGTTTATATAACGCAATTTTAACTTTATAACTCGCAATTCTGACTTTATAACTCGCAATTCTGACTTTATAACTCGCATTTACGAGTTTATATCACGCAATTCTGACTTTATATCTCACAATTCAGACTTTATATCTCGCAATTCTGACTTTATAACTTGCAATTGTGAGTTTATATCACGCAATTCTGACTTTATATCTCGTAATTCTGACTTTATATCTCGCAATTCTGACTTTATAACTTGCAATTGTGAGTTTATATCTCACAATTCTGTGAAGAAAAATCTGAATTGTGAGATAAAATGTCGCAATAACCTTTTTTTATTTTTTATTCAGTGGAGGAAACGGACTTCCATATTAGAACAGCAGCAGGTTGACTAATTACTGGTTGTGAAGGGATAAATAAACTATAACTAGAGCGAGCAAACAAAATAAGGGTTAAGGACACATAGTTATTGTGTGGGGGCCCCATACCTGGAATTTGCTTAGGGCCCCCAAAATCACTAAGTCCGCCCCTGCACACACACACACACACGCACACGCACACGCACACACACACGCACACACAGAATAATTAGCTTTTATTCCTAATGTAAAATAATCAATGTATGATTATTAATGGATTTGCAGCAAATTGCAATGATTTTTATTTATTTATTTATTCATTCATTCATTCCTTGTCTATTATGTTCTTTTCCACATTTCCCTTTGCATGTTTTGTATTACTGAATTGTTCAAGAACCCAAAACGCTCCAATGCGGAAAATCACGCAGTTATTTGTTGGCTTTGAGGAAGAGGAAGAGAAAGAGAAAGAGAAAGAGAAAGAGAAAGAGAAAGAGGTCTGGTTCATGCAGACAGCAGATGGCAGTAATGCTGTATGTTTGTTTGAGATCCTCTGTGAAGAAGAAGAAGAAAACTGTTATTTCCGCCATTAGACTCTTTGATGGTGGATTACAGATCTATAAACCCAAACCCAATTATATCTCGCAATTCTGACTTTACAACTCGCAATTCTGACTTTATATTTCGCAATTCTGACTTTATATCACGCAATTCTGACTTTATATCTCGCAATTCTGACTTTACAACTCGCAATTCTGACTTTATATTTCGCAATTCTGACTTTATATCACGCAATTCTGACTTTATAACTTGCAATTCTGACGTTATATCTTGCAATTCTGACTTTATAACTCGCAATTCTGACTTTATAACTCGCAATTGCGAGTTTATATCCCGCAATTCTGATTTTATAACTTGCAATTCTGGCTTTATAACTCGCAATTGCGAGTTTATATCATGCAACTCTGACTTTATAACTTGCAATTCTGGCTTTATAACTCGCAATTGCGAGTTTATATCATGCAATTCTGATTTTATAACTTGCAATTCTGGCTTTATAACTCGCAATTGCGAGTTTATATCATGCAACTCTGACTTTATAACTCGCAATTCTGACTTTATATCTCGCAATTCTGACTTTACAACTCGCAATTCTGACTTTATAACTTGCAATTGTGAGTTTATATAACGCAATTTTAACTTTATAACTCGCAATTCTGACTTTATAACTCGCAATTCTGACTTTATAACTCGCATTTACGAGTTTATATCACGCAATTCTGACTTTATATCTCACAATTCAGACTTTATATCTCGCAATTCTGACTTTATAACTTGCAATTGTGAGTTTATATCACGCAATTCTGACTTTATATCTCGCAATTCTGACTTTATAACTTGCAATTGTGAGTTTATATCTCACAATTCTGTGAAGAAAAATCTGAATTGTGAGATAAAATGTCGCAATAACCTTTTTTTATTTTTTATTCAGTGGAGGAAACGGACTTCCATATTAGAACAGCAGCAGGTTGACTAATTACTGGTTGTGAAGGGATAAATAAACTATAACTAGAGCGAGCAAACAAAATAAGGGTTAAGGACACATAGTTATTGTGTGGGGGCCCCATACCTGGAATTTGCTTAGGGCCCCCAAAATCACTAAGTCCGCCCCTGCACACACACACACACACGCACACGCACACACACACGCACACACAGAATAATTAGCTTTTATTCCTAATGTAAAATAATCAATGTATGATTATTAATGGATTTGCAGCAAATTGCAATGATTTTTATTTATTTATTTATTCATTCATTCATTCCTTGTCTATTATGTTCTTTTCCACATTTCCCTTTGCATGTTTTGTATTACTGAATTGTTCAAGAACCCAAAACGCTCCAATGCGGAAAATCACGCAGTTATTTGTTGGCTTTGAGGAAGAGGAAGAGAAAGAGAAAGAGAAAGAGAAAGAGAAAGAGAAAGAGAAAGAGAAAGAGGTCTGGTTCATGCAGACAGCAGATGGCGGTAATGCTGTATGTTTGTTTGAGATCCTCTGTGAAGAAGAAGAAGAAAACTGTTATTTCCGCCATTAGACTCTTTGATGGTGGATTACAGATCTATAAACCCAAACCCAATTATATCTCGCAATTCTGACTTTACAACTCGCAATTCTGACTTTATATTTCGCAATTCTGACTTTATATCACGCAATTCTGACTTTATATCTCGCAATTCTGACTTTACAACTCGCAATTCTGACTTTATATTTCGCAATTCTGACTTTATATCACGCAATTCTGACTTTATAACTTGCAATTCTGACGTTATATCTTGCAATTCTGACTTTATAACTCGCAATTCTGACTTTATAACTCGCAATTGCGAGTTTATATCCCGCAATTCTGATTTTATAACTTGCAATTCTGGCTTTATAACTCGCAATTGTGAGTTTATATCATGCAACTCTGACTTTATAACTTGCAATTCTGGCTTTATAACTCGCAATTGCGAGTTTATATCATGCAATTCTGATTTTATAACTTGCAATTCTGGCTTTATAACTCGCAATTGCGAGTTTATATCATGCAACTCTGACTTTATAACTCGCAATTCTGACTTTATATCTCGCAATTCTGACTTTACAACTCGCAATTCTGACTTTATAACTCGCATTTACGAGTTTATATCACGCAATTCTGACTTTATATCTCACAATTCAGACTTTATATCTCGCAATTCTGACTTTATAACTTGCAATTGTGAGTTTATATCACGCAATTCTGACTTTATATCTCGCAATTCTGACTTTATATCTCGCAATTCTGACTTTATAACTTGCAATTGTGAGTTTATATCTCACAATTCTGTGAAGAAAAATCTGAATTGTGAGATAAAATGTCGCAATAACCTTTTTTTATTTTTTATTCAGTGGAGGAAACGGACTTCCATATTAGAACAGCAGCAGGTTGACTAATTACTGGTTGTGAAGGGATAAATAAACTATAACTAGAGTGAGCAAACAAAATAAGGGTTAAGGACACATAGTTATTGTGTGGGGGCCCCATACCTGGAATTTGCTTAGGGCCCCCAAAATCACTAAGTCCGCCCCTGCACACACACACACACACGCACACGCACACACACACGCACACACAGAATAATTAGCTTTTATTCCTAATGTAAAATAATCAATGTATGATTATTAATGGATTTGCAGCAAATTGCAATGATTTTTATTTATTTATTTATTCATTCATTCATTCCTTGTCTATTATGTTCTTTTCCACATTTCCCTTTGCATGTTTTGTATTACTGAATTGTTCAAGAACCCAAAACGCTCCAATGCGGAAAATCACGCAGTTATTTGTTGGCTTTGAGGAAGAGGAAGAGAAAGAGAAAGAGAAAGAGAAAGAGAAAGAGAAAGAGAAAGAGGTCTGGTTCATGCAGACAGCAGATGGCAGTAATGCTGTATGTTTGTTTGAGATCCTCTGTGAAGAAGAAGAAGAAAACTGTTATTTCCGCCATTAGACTCTTTGATGGTGGATTACAGATCTATAAACCCAAACCCAATTATATCTCGCAATTCTGACTTTACAACTCGCAATTCTGACTTTATATTTCGCAATTCTGACTTTATATCACGCAATTCTGACTTTATATTTCGCAATTCTGACTTTATATCACGCAATTCTGACTTTATATCTCGCAATTCTGACTTTACAACTCGCAATTCTGACTTTATAACTTGCAATTCTGACGTTATATCTTGCAATTCTGACTTTATAACTCGCAATTCTGACTTTATATCTCGCAATTCTGACTTTACAACTCGCAATTCTGACTTTATAACTTGCAATTGTGAGTTTATATAACGCAATTTTAACTTTATAACTCGCAATTCTGACTTTATAACTCGCAATTCTGACTTTATAACTCGCATTTACGAGTTTATATCACGCAATTCTGACTTTATATCTCACAATTCAGACTTTATATCTCGCAATTCTGACTTTATAACTTGCAATTGTGAGTTTATATCACGCAATTCTGACTTTATATCTCGTAATTCTGACTTTATATCTCGCAATTCTGACTTTATAACTTGCAATTGTGAGTTTATATCTCACAATTCTGTGAAGAAAAATCTGAATTGTGAGATAAAATGTCGCAATAACCTTTTTTTATTTTTTATTCAGTGGAGGAAACGGACTTCCATATTAGAACAGCAGCAGGTTGACTAATTACTGGTTGTGAAGGGATAAATAAACTATAACTAGAGCGAGCAAACAAAATAAGGGTTAAGGACACATAGTTATTGTGTGGGGGCCCCATACCTGGAATTTGCTTAGGGCCCCCAAAATCACTAAGTCCGCCCCTGCACACACACACACACACGCACACGCACACACACACGCACACACAGAATAATTAGCTTTTATTCCTAATGTAAAATAATCAATGTATGATTATTAATGGATTTGCAGCAAATTGCAATGATTTTTATTTATTTATTTATTCATTCATTCATTCCTTGTCTATTATGTTCTTTTCCACATTTCCCTTTGCATGTTTTGTATTACTGAATTGTTCAAGAACCCAAAACGCTCCAATGCGGAAAATCACGCAGTTATTTGTTGGCTTTGAGGAAGAGGAAGAGGAAGAGAAAGAGAAAGAGAAAGAGAAAGAGAAAGAGGTCTGGTTCATGCAGACAGCAGATGGCAGTAATGCTGTATGTTTGTTTGAGATCCTCTGTGAAGAAGAAGAAGAAAACTGTTATTTCCGCCATTAGACTCTTTGATGGTGGATTACAGATCTATAAACCCAAACCCAATTATATCTCGCAATTCTGACTTTACAACTCGCAATTCTGACTTTATATTTCGCAATTCTGACTTTACAACTCGCAATTCTGACTTTATATTTCGCAATTCTGACTTTATATCACGCAATTCTGACTTTATATCTCGCAATTCTGACTTTACAACTCGCAATTCTGACTTTATATTTCGCAATTCTGACTTTATATCACGCAATTCTGACTTTATAACTTGCAATTCTGACGTTATATCTTGCAATTCTGACTTTATAACTCGCAATTCTGACTTTATATCTCGCAATTCTGACTTTACAACTCGCAATTCTGACTTTATAACTTGCAATTGTGAGTTTATATAACGCAATTTTAACTTTATAACTCGCAATTCTGACTTTATAACTCGCAATTCTGACTTTATAACTCGCATTTACGAGTTTATATCACGCAATTCTGACTTTATATCTCACAATTCAGACTTTATATCTCGCAATTCTGACTTTATAACTTGCAATTGTGAGTTTATATCACGCAATTCTGACTTTATATCTCGTAATTCTGACTTTATATCTCGCAATTCTGACTTTATAACTTGCAATTGTGAGTTTATATCTCACAATTCTGTGAAGAAAAATCTGAATTGTGAGATAAAATGTCGCAATAACCTTTTTTTATTTTTTATTCAGTGGAGGAAACGGACTTCCATATTAGAACAGCAGCAGGTTGACTAATTACTGGTTGTGAAGGGATAAATAAACTATAACTAGAGCGAGCAAACAAAATAAGGGTTAAGGACACATAGTTATTGTGTGGGGGCCCCATACCTGGAATTTGCTTAGGGCCCCCAAAATCACTAAGTCCGCCCCTGCACACACACACACACACGCACACGCACACACACACGCACACACAGAATAATTAGCTTTTATTCCTAATGTAAAATAATCAATGTATGATTATTAATGGATTTGCAGCAAATTGCAATGATTTTTATTTATTTATTTATTCATTCATTCATTCCTTGTCTATTATGTTCTTTTCCACATTTCCCTTTGCATGTTTTGTATTACTGAATTGTTCAAGAACCCAAAACGCTCCAATGCGGAAAATCACGCAGTTATTTGTTGGCTTTGAGGAAGAGGAAGAGGAAGAGAAAGAGAAAGAGAAAGAGAAAGAGAAAGAGGTCTGGTTCATGCAGACAGCAGATGGCAGTAATGCTGTATGTTTGTTTGAGATCCTCTGTGAAGAAGAAGAAGAAAACTGTTATTTCCGCCATTAGACTCTTTGATGGTGGATTACAGATCTATAAACCCAAACCCAATTATATCTCGCAATTCTGACTTTACAACTCGCAATTCTGACTTTATATTTCGCAATTCTGACTTTACAACTCGCAATTCTGACTTTATATTTCGCAATTCTGACTTTATATCACGCAATTCTGACTTTATATCTCGCAATTCTGACTTTACAACTCGCAATTCTGACTTTATATTTCGCAATTCTGACTTTATATCACGCAATTCTGACTTTATAACTTGCAATTCTGACGTTATATCTTGCAATTCTGACTTTATAACTCGCAATTCTGACTTTATATCTCGCAATTCTGACTTTACAACTCGCAATTCTGACTTTATAACTTGCAATTGTGAGTTTATATAACGCAATTTTAACTTTATAACTCGCAATTCTGACTTTATAACTCGCAATTCTGACTTTATAACTCGCATTTACGAGTTTATATCACGCAATTCTGACTTTATATCTCACAATTCAGACTTTATATCTCGCAATTCTGACTTTATAACTTGCAATTGTGAGTTTATATCACGCAATTCTGACTTTATATCTCGTAATTCTGACTTTATATCTCGCAATTCTGACTTTATAACTTGCAATTGTGAGTTTATATCTCACAATTCTGTGAAGAAAAATCTGAATTGTGAGATAAAATGTCGCAATAACCTTTTTTTATTTTTTATTCAGTGGAGGAAACGGACTTCCATATTAGAACAGCAGCAGGTTGACTAATTACTGGTTGTGAAGGGATAAATAAACTATAACTAGAGCGAGCAAACAAAATAAGGGTTAAGGACACATAGTTATTGTGTGGGGGCCCCATACCTGGAATTTGCTTAGGGCCCCCAAAATCACTAAGTCCGCCCCTGCACACACACACACACACGCACACGCACACACACACGCACACAGAATAATTAGCTTTTATTCCTAATGTAAAATAATCAATGTATGATTATTAATGGATTTGCAGCAAATTGCAATGATTTTTATTTATTTATTTATTCATTCATTCATTCCTTGTCTATTATGTTCTTTTCCACATTTCCCTTTGCATGTTTTGTATTACTGAATTGTTCAAGAACCCAAAACGCTCCAATGCGGAAAATCACGCAGTTATTTGTTGGCTTTGAGGAAGAGGAAGAGAAAGAGAAAGAGAAAGAGAAAGAGAAAGAGAAAGAGAAAGAGGAATAATAGTCTGGTTCATGCAGACAGCAGATGGCAGTAATGCTGTATGTTTGTTTGAGATCCTCTGTGAAGAAGAAGAAGAAAACTGTTATTTCCGCCATTAGACTCTTTGATGGTGGATTACAGATCTATAAACCCAAACCCAATTATATCTCGCAATTCTGACTTTACAACTCGCAATTCTGACTTTATATTTCGCAATTCTGACTTTACAACTCGCAATTCTGACTTTATAACTCGCAATTCTGACTTTATAACTCGCATTTACGAGTTTATATCACGCAATTCTGACTTTATATCTCACAATTCAGACTTTATATCTCGCAATTCTGACTTTATAACTTGCAATTGTGAGTTTATATCACGCAATTCTGACTTTATATCTCGTAATTCTGACTTTATATCTCGCAATTCTGACTTTATAACTTGCAATTGTGAGTTTATATCTCACAATTCTGTGAAGAAAAATCTGAATTGTGAGATAAAATGTCGCAATAACCTTTTTTTATTTTTTATTCAGTGGAGGAAACGGACTTCCATATTAGAACAGCAGCAGGTTGACTAATTACTGGTTGTGAAGGGATAAATAAACTATAACTAGAGCGAGCAAACAAAATAAGGGTTAAGGACACATAGTTATTGTGTGGGGGCCCCATACCTGGAATTTGCTTAGGGCCCCCAAAATCACTAAGTCCGCCCCTGCACACACACACACACACGCACACGCACACACACACGCACACACAGAATAATTAGCTTTTATTCCTAATGTAAAATAATCAATGTATGATTATTAATGGATTTGCAGCAAATTGCAATGATTTTTATTTATTTATTTATTCATTCATTCATTCCTTGTCTATTATGTTCTTTTCCACATTTCCCTTTGCATGTTTTGTATTACTGAATTGTTCAAGAACCCAAAACGCTCCAATGCGGAAAATCACGCAGTTATTTGTTGGCTTTGAGGAAAAGGAAGAGGAAGAGAAAGAGAAAGAGAAAGAGAAAGAGAAAGAGGTCTGGTTCATGCAGACAGCAGATGGCAGTAATGCTGTATGTTTGTTTGAGATCCTCTGTGAAGAAGAAGAAGAAAACTGTTATTTCCGCCATTAGACTCTTTGATGGTGGATTACAGATCTATAAACCCAAACCCAATTATATCTCGCAATTCTGACTTTACAACTCGCAATTCTGACTTTATATTTCGCAATTCTGACTTTACAACTCGCAATTCTGACTTTATATTTCGCAATTCTGACTTTATATCACGCAATTCTGACTTTATATCTCGCAATTCTGACTTTACAACTCGCAATTCTGACTTTATATTTCGCAATTCTGACTTTATATCACGCAATTCTGACTTTATAACTTGCAATTCTGACGTTATATCTTGCAATTCTGACTTTATAACTCGCAATTCTGACTTTATATCTCGCAATTCTGACTTTACAACTCGCAATTCTGACTTTATAACTTGCAATTGTGAGTTTATATAACGCAATTTTAACTTTATAACTCGCAATTCTGACTTTATAACTCGCAATTCTGACTTTATAACTCGCATTTACGAGTTTATATCACGCAATTCTGACTTTATATCTCACAATTCAGACTTTATATCTCGCAATTCTGACTTTATAACTTGCAATTGTGAGTTTATATCACGCAATTCTGACTTTATATCTCGTAATTCTGACTTTATATCTCGCAATTCTGACTTTATAACTTGCAATTGTGAGTTTATATCTCACAATTCTGTGAAGAAAAATCTGAATTGTGAGATAAAATGTCGCAATAACCTTTTTTTATTTTTTATTCAGTGGAGGAAACGGACTTCCATATTAGAACAGCAGCAGGTTGACTAATTACTGGTTGTGAAGGGATAAATAAACTATAACTAGAGCGAGCAAACAAAATAAGGGTTAAGGACACATAGTTATTGTGTGGGGGCCCCATACCTGGAATTTGCTTAGGGCCCCCAAAATCACTAAGTCCGCCCCTGCACACACACACACACACGCACACGCACACACACACGCACACACAGAATAATTAGCTTTTATTCCTAATGTAAAATAATCAATGTATGATTATTAATGGATTTGCAGCAAATTGCAATGATTTTTATTTATTTATTTATTCATTCATTCATTCCTTGTCTATTATGTTCTTTTCCACATTTCCCTTTGCATGTTTTGTATTACTGAATTGTTCAAGAACCCAAAACGCTCCAATGCGGAAAATCACGCAGTTATTTGTTGGCTTTGAGGAAGAGGAAGAGGAAGAGAAAGAGAAAGAGAAAGAGAAAGAGAAAGAGGTCTGGTTCATGCAGACAGCAGATGGCAGTAATGCTGTATGTTTGTTTGAGATCCTCTGTGAAGAAGAAGAAGAAAACTGTTATTTCCGCCATTAGACTCTTTGATGGTGGATTACAGATCTATAAACCCAAACCCAATTATATCTCGCAATTCTGACTTTACAACTCGCAATTCTGACTTTATATTTCGCAATTCTGACTTTACAACTCGCAATTCTGACTTTATATTTCGCAATTCTGACTTTATATCACGCAATTCTGACTTTATATCTCGCAATTCTGACTTTACAACTCGCAATTCTGACTTTATATTTCGCAATTCTGACTTTATATCACGCAATTCTGACTTTATAACTTGCAATTCTGACGTTATATCTTGCAATTCTGACTTTATAACTCGCAATTCTGACTTTATATCTCGCAATTCTGACTTTACAACTCGCAATTCTGACTTTATAACTTGCAATTGTGAGTTTATATAACGCAATTTTAACTTTATAACTCGCAATTCTGACTTTATAACTCGCAATTCTGACTTTATAACTCGCATTTACGAGTTTATATCACGCAATTCTGACTTTATATCTCACAATTCAGACTTTATATCTCGCAATTCTGACTTTATAACTTGCAATTGTGAGTTTATATCACGCAATTCTGACTTTATATCTCGTAATTCTGACTTTATATCTCGCAATTCTGACTTTATAACTTGCAATTGTGAGTTTATATCTCACAATTCTGTGAAGAAAAATCTGAATTGTGAGATAAAATGTCGCAATAACCTTTTTTTATTTTTTATTCAGTGGAGGAAACGGACTTCCATATTAGAACAGCAGCAGGTTGACTAATTACTGGTTGTGAAGGGATAAATAAACTATAACTAGAGCGAGCAAACAAAATAAGGGTTAAGGACACATAGTTATTGTGTGGGGGCCCCATACCTGGAATTTGCTTAGGGCCCCCAAAATCACTAAGTCCGCCCCTGCACACACACACACACACGCACACGCACACACACACGCACACACAGAATAATTAGCTTTTATTCCTAATGTAAAATAATCAATGTATGATTATTAATGGATTTGCAGCAAATTGCAATGATTTTTATTTATTTATTTATTCATTCATTCATTCCTTGTCTATTATGTTCTTTTCCACATTTCCCTTTGCATGTTTTGTATTACTGAATTGTTCAAGAACCCAAAACGCTCCAATGCGGAAAATCACGCAGTTATTTGTTGGCTTTGAGGAAGAGGAAGAGAAAGAGAAAGAGAAAGAGAAAGAGAAAGAGAAAGAGAAAGAGAAAGAGGAATAATAGTGTGGTTCATGCAGACAGCAGATGGCAGTAATGCTGTATGTTTGTTTGAGATCCTCTGTAAAGAAGAAGAAAACCCTTCTCTCCGCCATTAGACTCTTTGATGGTGGATTACAGATCTATAAACCCAAACTTTCTTCTTTTTCTGCTTCTTCATCTTCTTTTTTAAACAGCATATAGATCATGATGTATTTAAAACAGTCTTAGTCGTTATAAAAGCTGTGTGTTGGGTCATTAAGTGGTTTTGTTAACAGTCGCTCCCAGTCTATTGGGTGTGGCTCAGAAACAACAGCGAGTAAGTTATTAATAATATCTATCGAAGTCTGATTTTACTGAAATCTTCAACATGATGAAGAGCGCGTTCAGATGCTTTCAGATGTTTCTGCTCTTGTGCGGTAAGTGAACGATTTCTGTTCATTCTTTAACACTTTCGGTTTCACTCATTAAACATTAGGGGCGCTAATAATTCTTGCTTATAAGAAACCGAAACTGACTCGAAGGAGAGAGGGCTCGTGATGGCAGGTAACATCAAGATAAAGGCGGTTGTTAGGAGAAGCTGTGAAAAAAGCCCTCTTCTCTCACTGTAGAGCATGTAGGCTTTGAGCACTATACAATCCCAGACCAGCGTGCAGGTAACGACTGGGGTAAAGTTAGTTTTATATTCACACATTCACATTCACACATTTCCGCGTTCATTAACTTTCTAATTATATGTGCAATAAAGTTATTTTTTGCAAATTCTAATCAGCGACATCATTGTAACCTACTACATTTTTTCTCAATCGATCAAAATGGGCAAGTATTGTTTTAATGTCATATTTTCTTGTGAATGTCCGCTGAATGTCCAATGTAGTGTGTTTAACAAAGTAACTGAATGAAATAGTCCGAATGTGCGAATATAAAACCAACTTTACCAAAGTCAGGTAACGCACACACACCTGTCATCTCTCTCTCTCTCTCTATTGATAATAAATAGAAATACATGCTATAATTCATTCAAATAAATGTGGTCTTACCGCACTATTTCATCTCTGTGTATGATTTGAAGTGGACAGAATGCTAAAGAACGTGCCGTAACTGAAGAAAATAACCGATCATTTTTACCCTTCCGGTCAAATATTGTGCTGATCAAGAGCAATACTAGTTTTAACTCGTCTATAACTTGGCAAATGACCATGGAATAAGCGGGCTAATCAATGGCTAGCCGTGCATTAAAGGATTTTAAATGCTTCGCATCGGGTGGTTCTTTGCCTCCACGTCATGCATTTAAAATCCTTTAATGCAGGGCTAGACATTGATTATCCCTTACTGAATCACAATGGTTCAAGTGTATTTTTAACACTATTCCTCAGCAGTGAAAGTGATTTGTAGCCAAGTATGGTGTCCCATACTCGGAATTTGTGATCTGCGTTTAACCCATCCGAGTGCACACACAGTAGTGAACACACACCCGGAGCAGTGGAGCAGTGGGCAGCCTTTATTTGTTTTATTGATGCGGCGCCTGGAGAGCAGTTGTGGCTTTGGTTCTTGCTCAATTGTCTCACCTCAGTTGTGGTATTGAAATAGAGGCCTGCATTTCAGCCCGGGCCCGATGGGCCCTGACTTTTTTTACGTCCCTAGGGCCGGGCTTCGGGCCAATTTTCACGTCATAGTTCAGACGCGGGCTCGGCCTCACGCCTGTTTTAGGCTTCTCCTTATTTGTATATTTTAGACATCCATCAATTAGTGATGAAAAAAAACTGCCGCACTGGTTGAAACAACACGAGTTCGTGCCACCGCGATTGTCAAGAGCAACTCGGATGGTGTTTAGTGTCCCGTGGCAGCAGCGAGTGTCATCAGTGCAGATGAAGAGTTCTGCGTTCAAATACACACAATAAAGCTTGCCGTAAAGCCCTAATTACCATGAATGTGTCCGGGGGAAATAGTAAGGAGATATTTGAATTATTTACTAATAAACTAGTGTTTTCTGTGCCAGTGTCGCAAAGATGAAGATGAAGATCCTGATTCACCATCTCCTCATAGACGCGCCTTTAGAGAGAAGTGCATCTTCACGGATTATGATTATAATGAAAGAGTTTTTGTTTTCGATTTGATTTATTTAGTGAAGTAGTAATTTAAAGCTTTCTATAGATATATTTATCATTTTTTGTGAAGCGCTCCTGTTCAAGACTGAGATGGCAGAAAGCGCATCATGTTTGTTTATTTTATAAAAGCAGGGCGTTTTGTTGATATTGTGAGTGCACACAAATAAAAGTAGACCCTTTATAGTTCCAAATTATGTATTACTCTTACCTTTATGAGCAAAAATGAAGGCGTATTTTAAGTTGTTTCAATTGAAAAAAAAAAATGCAATTGATTGCGCTGGTGCCTCCATGTCCTGCTTTAGCTTCGACTCTCCTCACAAACTATTGGATGCAGCGCACATTT
Organism: Spinibarbus caldwelli; assembly: GCA_039654775.1. NCBI lineage: Eukaryota > Metazoa > Chordata > Actinopteri > Cypriniformes > Cyprinidae > Spinibarbus > Spinibarbus caldwelli. The sequence goes on from CM077230.1 coordinate 36,519,268, forward strand.
ATCTAGGTTTAACGTTTAAACATTGTTATATACTTGAACTGTTTTATATCTATAGATTTTATTTTAGGCAAGTCGTGATGATTTGAGAAGGCTAAATTGACCAAACATAAGCTGATCAGTCTGCCGGTCTGCCGCTAGATGCTTGGTCGTTACTTTAAGAAAGAAAAAACTTATTTAATGAACAAAAAATGCTCCAAACATTTTTCTAAATTAATTTGATAAAAAAACGAAACGAGATATAATCACTTTGCCATTACATACAAAACTGAACTATTTTAATAGCTGAAACATGAGCCGTTTTGGGAGAAGGGAGAAAAAAAAAAAGACTGGCTCGGTTTGGATTCGGGCTGGTAATTCTGATAAGCTGTCGGACACGGACCGGACTAGGGCCTGAGCGTCTTGGGCTAGGGCCTAAATTTGAGGCCCGTGCAGGGCTCTGGAAGAGAGCACTGTACATTCACTTCCCCACCAACAATTCATGCCTGTACCGAGACTCGAACCTTCAGGTTACAAATCCGACTCTTTAACCATTAGGCCACGACTGCACCCGTAACCTGTTGTTGTGTTCTTTACATTGTCAGTGTTAACAACAGACATTAGGGCTGTCAAATAAAAATTTTAATTTCGAATATTTGTTGAATTTAAAATAAAAATCCACATTCAAATGCAAAAATGTTGCATTCAAATTTTAGGTGTGCATCAGGCTGCCTTATCAGTGGCGTACAAGATGCAATGATGAGCTGCGTTGTTCATTAAAAATATCGCGGAAAAAGAGAATATCTATACGGAGAAGATCTACAGCAAAACTGAAACCAAGCCGTTCACACAGAACACATATTAATTGCATTTTTTAGGGACATCTATCACCGTTGGACTTGTCTCACACAAGAGAGCTGCATGTTTAGAAAGCCATGTAAAATCAATGATCAATTTATTATTAACATTAACTGTGTATCGAATTTGATCTTTTAATAGCTCTTAATATATTGAGCCATATTAAGTGTTTATGGTTTTCTACGGGAGGCAAGTGCTAAACGAGAGACTTTGTGCATTGCGTTCATATTCTGCTGTTCTGTGTCCACTGATTTGCGGGTCTTGGGCCTCATTTATAAAGCGTGCGTACACTCAGATTTGATCTTAAAGTGTGCGTACGCTGAAATCCACGCCAGTGGTCATATTTGTAAAAACGGTCTTTGACGTGGAAAAGTGCTTAACGTCACGTCAGGGTCTGAGCAGATGTATGGACTTTTTCTTGTCGGAGTTTTGCAGGTTTTTTAAAATATAAGCTGTTCTTGCAGCTCGCTGTTCTAAATTATGATGATTGGTGATATTTTATATGTTAATTATATTAATTAGGAGTCGTTTACAAGGCAGAGAGCTGAAACCATTCAGTTGCGTGCAAGTTCAAGATCATTTGCGATTCATAGATTTCACATCTGAAAGAGACGCGTACGCATGTTTTCTGTATGTACGTTCATTTTATGAATCGCACGTACGCATATTCGAGAGATTATCGTAAGATCAATTTTAGGATGGTTTCTGCGCAACATTTTATAAATGAGGCCCCTTTTCTTTTTCTCCTACATATGAGTTGCAGGACCCTGTACATTATGGTACTAATTAGTTTTAATAGTTTAACCACCACAGCGTCTCGTCTCTATTGGTAACACGCACGATTTGTGTCGATTGCAAGTGACGTCGCAGGTAGCAAAAAATGCAAGTCGCAATTGCAAGTGACACTGTAATTTAGTTTATTTTTTATTGTCTTCACCACCTGGCTAATGTTGTAAAATGCTGAGCGAATCAATGAAAAAATAATAAATGAATAGAATAAAATAAAAAAAATAAAAAGATTGCAAGTGACGTCATTAGCGGAAGGTGTCTGAGAGTGCAAGTGCAAGTCTGCAGCCAGACCCTATCGAAACTGATAAGCAATATAGATGACGCCATTGTTTACAATACAACCGGAGAGCTGAGGGGTGGGACGTTTAGATGCACACTAGAGGTGGTTTAGCCAATCACAACACACTGGGCCAGCTAACCAATCAGAGATCATCGTGTATTTCTGAGGGAGGGGCTTCATAAAACCAGGAAATGATCAGAGCGTTTATAGGAGAAGGGACAGAGTGGTGTGGAATAAAGGTAAATTATGTGAAAAATAATAAAATGATAAATAAAAAAAAAAAACAACAACGAAGCATTAACACATGTTAGACTGCACCCCATAAACACAATCAAGCTTAGAAAAAAAACTGTCAACCACCCCTTTAAGTCATGTAATCCTATTCTAGTAGACTCTCTGAACCAAATTGCTAACCAGTAAATGAGTGTAATAGGGGCCTTTAATAAGTCAGGTTGTGTTCATAAGACTGATTTCAGTTATCTGTTCATCACCGGCTGTGTTATGAGTTTAATCTCCTAGAAACTGATTGTGTTTGTTCTGCAGGTGTGTTTGGTGCTGATGAAGATGGAGTGAAGTCAGTGTCAGTGATGGAGGGAGATTCTGTCACTCTAAACGCTGATCTCACTCAAATAAAGAGATTTTATCTGATAGAGTGGAGGTTTGGAGATCCAGTCATTGCTCAAATTGATGGAAATTATATCTCATATCCCAGTCACACTGAGATATTCAGAGACAGACTGCAGCTGGATCAGACTGGATCTCTGACCATCAAGAACATGAAAACCAAACACTCTGGACTCTATGAACTACAGATCAGCCACAGTGCTGGGACCGCAGTTAGGAAATTCAGTGTTACTGTCTATGGTGAGAATATGTATTTTTAATATTTAGATTTTTTCAAGTTTCTTTTTGTTTTATTAAAGAGGCCATATGTTTTTTAAAGCACTTGTTTTCCTTTCTATTGTAATGTATCTGGTTGTGCATGTCTAATACCTGCAAAGTTACAAAATGGATCAATTGTTTATTTACTGTTGGACAGTTGTTGTCATCATGTCGCAGAGACACTGTGTGTCTGAATGCGAAAGCAAAACCACCGTAAGCCATATGACCGTAAGATGAACTAATCATCTATAAACCTTATATTCTATGCCAGTAACAGTGTTTAATATGTTTAATCTCTGTCTGAATGTCTTTTAGAGTCTGCATCTGATGCTGGTAAATCTGAAATGAAGAGCTTTTCATTGAAGGAGGGAGATCGTGTCACTCTTCAGACTGATGTTACTCAGCTGTACGGAGATGAGCTGATAGTGTGGAGGTTTGGAGATGAAGGAAAACTCATAGCTAAAGCTGATATGGAGGCCAAGAGCTCACCATTATATGATAGTGATGAGAGATTCAGAGGCAGACTGGAGCTGGATCATCAGACTGGATCTCTGATCATCACAAACACCAGAACCACAGACTCTGGATTTTATGAAGTGAAGATCATCAGCAAAAAACAGACGTCATACCAGAAATATGTTGTTACCATCAGTAGTGGTGAGTAACTCAAGTCTTTTATAGTAATGATTGTTTATCAGCTGTCTGTTATAGATCAGACACATTCACACTAATGTCTAGAATTGTAAGAAATCTAGACATCCAGTGGTGAAACTCTGGTATTACATTTGATTTGATTTTTTTTCTCCATCAGATGGATTTAGTCTGTCGCCATTTTTGGATTTTAAATGCCTTTGCTGAGTTTGCTCTATTTTTAACTTACTGTATTGACCCGAATATAAGACAACCCTGATTATAAGGCGACCCCCCTTTTCAAGATGTATGTTTTGGAAAAAGGCTTTTTGAAAACAAAAGCTTGTTTTTTCTTAAATTATTTTCATATTACATATTTTTCCTATTTAAATGTTTTTGAAAATATGGTAAATACTGGTAAAATGTACCACCAATTACAGTTTAAAATACACACTTTTTGATAAAACATAAAAATAACAAGTAGCCCATCTGAATTATATAACAATTAGGCTATCCATCTCATAGTAGCCTACCAAAATGTCATTAACAGTAGAAGTGAAATCTTATTGTAGTCTTCAAATCTGGGTACCGTGTTACGTTTTAAAATCACTTAGGCCGCATTTACACTGCATAGTTCAAGTGACCCAATTCCGATTTTTTCCTCCCATGTGGCACAGATCGGATATGGCCCACGACCATATAAGCAGGGAAAAATCGCATGGATTCCGATATTCTTAGATCGGTTTCAGGCCTCGTTCATATGTGGAAATAAATCAAATATGAATGGGATACATGAATTTGCGCCTGCAGTGTAAGCGGTCAGATCGGATATTCCCCTGTAAATGCGACTCCTACGTCATTGAAAAGTGAGTTCTTTAAAACATTTCGCGGTACAGACATACCTGTAACAAATGAAACAAGTCTAGTTGAGTAACAGAGTATTAATTTCGTTCGTTTGTGTTAAATAAAAGACGATCTGATGCTGAAATGCTGCTTTTGAAATCACGCTGAGTGCTCGTGCTGCTGTTGTCGCTTCAGTCCCGTTCCTTTCATTGAAACCACAAAATAAAATGCAAACATGTCCCTGCCTTTGATATACAATCACTGATGAACGCATTTGGTTTTAAATACTAAAAGCGGAGCTGAAGATCATCACTGTCCTGAAGAATTTGTTGTAGGCTATATAATTATTTTGATGTATAGATGTAACTATTACATTAAAAACGTTTCTATATGAATTTCATGTCAATAAATTAAACTCAGTGTACTATTCAAATTGATTTGTGATGTCATATGCTATTTTTTGCTTGTTTCACCAAGTGCAGTGTAAAATGCACACATCAGATACGGGTCACTTTTAAAAGAAATGTAAGCACGTCGTCCAAAAAATCGGATATAGTCACAAAATCGGAATTGGTCATCAAGACTTGCAGTGTAAATGCAGCCTTACAGAGGAAGTTTGTTCCCATCAGGCTAACATGACAGGCACGACTCATGCTGCTGTAAGCTTTTCTTTTTCTTTTGTTTTCACTCGCGATGTTCTAACATTACAACACACAAATAGCACATACATATTTCATGGCATACTCATTTTAGGTGTATTTGGCGCCACCTATTGTTGTCTGTGTATTATTGACATGTCAAAATCTAGACCCTGAATATAAGACGACCGCGTTTTTTCAGATGCATTTCCAAGAAAAAAAAAACGTCTTATATTCAGGTCAGTATGGTGTATATACTGCACGGTATTTTTAACTTATATACTACATTAATTAAAAATAATATAAAATGTGTTTTTGTTTCCTATTTTTATTATTATTTTATATAGAAATGAATAGTGTATAATTTAGAGATGAATATTGTTTACAAAAGCTGTTTCATACCTAAACATGACAGCTGCTTTCTCTGGGTCAGCGGCAGTGCCAGCACAGATTTAAATTTCCCAGTGTGATTTTTGTCAAAAGTTTAATAGACACAGGTGAATTGTTGTCATTTAGGGATGAGATTACATTCTGATGTTTATAATGCTTGTTAAAAAGTGACGTAAGTCCGGGTCTTTTGGTTCTTTTGGACAGTTCGTTTAAAAAAATATATACAGGTACATCTCAATAAATTAGAATGTCGTGGAAAAGTTAATTTATTTCAGTAATTCAACTCAAATTGTGAAACTCGTGTATTAAATAAATTCAATGCACACAGACTGAAGTAGTTTAAGTCTTTGGTTCTTTTAATTGATGATTTTGGCTCACATTTAACAAAAACCCACCAATTCACTATCTCAACAAATTAGAATACTTCATAAGACCAATAAAAAAAAACATTTTTAGTGAATTGTTGGCTTTCTGGAAAGTATGTTCATTTACTATATATGTACTCAATACTTGGTAGGGGCTCCTTTTGCTTTAATTACTGCCTCAATTCAGCGTGGCATGGAGGTGATCAGTTTGTGGCACTGCTGAGGTGGTATGGAAGCCCAGGTTTCTTTGACAGTGGCCTTCAGCTCATCTACATTTTTTGGTCTCTTGTTTCTCATTTTCCTCTTGACAATACCTCATAGATTCTCTATGGGGTTCAGGTCTGGTGAGTTTGCTGGCCAGTCAAGCACACCAACACCATGGTCATTTAACCAACTTTTGGTGTTTTTGGCAGTGTGGGCAGGTGCCAAATCCTGCTGGAAAATGAAATCAGCATCTTTAAAAAGCTGGTCAGCAGAAGGAAGCATGAAGTGCTCCAAAATTTCTTGGTAAACGGGTGCAGTGACTTTGGTTTTCAAAAAACACAATGGACCAACACCAGCAGATGACATTGCACCCCAAATCATCACAGACTGTGGAAACTTAACACTGGACTTCAAGCAACTTGGGCTTTGAGCTTCTCCACCCTTCCTCCAGACTCTAGGACCTTGGTTTCCAAATGAAATACAAAACTTGCTCTCATCTGAAAAGAGGACTTTGGACCACTGGGCAACAGTCCAGTTCTTCTTCTCCTTAGCCCAGGTAAGACGCCTCTGACGTTGTCTGTGGTTCAGGAGTGGCTTAACAAGAGGAATACGACAACTGTAGCCAAATTCCTTGACACGTCTGTGTGTGGTGGCTCTTGATGCCTTGACCCCAGCCTCAGTCCATTCCTTGTGAAGTTCACCCAAATTCTTGAATGGATTTTGCTTGACAATCCTCATAAGGCTGCGGTTCTCTCGGTTGATTGTGCATCTTTTTCTTCCACACTTTTTCTTTCCACTCAACTTTCTGTTAACATGCTTGGATACAGCACTCTGTGAACAGCCAGCTTCTTTGGCAATGAATGTTTGTGGCTTACCCTCCTTGTGAAGGGTGTCAATGATTGTTTTCTGGACAACTGTCAGATCAGCAGTCTTCCCCATGATTGTGTAGCCTAGTGAACCAAACTGAGAGACCATTTTGAAGGCTCAGGAAACCTTTGCAGGTGTTTTGAGTTGATTAGCTGATTGGCATGTCACCATATTCTAATTTGCTGAGATAGTGAATTGGTGGGTTTTTGTTAAATGTGAGCCAAAATCATCACAATTAAAATAACCAAAGACTTAAACTACTTCAGTCTGTGTGCATTGAATTTATTTAATACACGAGTTTCACAATTTGAGTTGAAATACTGAAATAAATTAACTTTTCCACGACATTCTAATTTATTGAGATGCACCTATATATATGTATGTGTGTGTGTGTGTGTGTGTAAAAGAAGCAGTAGTAAATATTAGCATTTTATTTTTAAGTTTACTATAAAATAATTACTATAAAATAATTGTATTTGTATTTAATACTCCCTTTTAGTTTTAAATAGTATTTTCATAGGCCTATTTTATTGTTTAGTTTATTATTTTATTAAAAATAAATAAAGTGCAATAATATCATCACTATTATTAATTTATTTTTTATAGTTATATTTAATGGGTCGCGCTATATGCAGTGTGAGGACCAAACCAAATCTCCAGGTTCTCTTATGAGAACCAGGCTGAAAAACTTATGTGCACCCCTGCATAAAATGATATTCTAGGGAATTGTGTGCTTCTAATTTTAAAGCAACAGTTTGGACAGGACCCTTTTCTATTCTAACATGACAATGTCTCTGTGTATAAGGCAAGGTTCAAAAAGAAATGATTGATTTAGTCAGTGTGGAAGAACTTGACTGGTCTGCAGAAAGCCAAGTCCTAATCCAAGCTGAACATCTCTGGTGTGACTTTAAATGCAGATCTTGAGCCAAAAACTCATCAACAAACACCAATGACTTGTTCAGCTTGGATTAGGACTTGGCTTTCTGCAGACCAGTCAAGTTCTTCCACACTTGTTTTGTTCTGTTTCACGAACTAAAATAGTTCCAAACAAAGATCACAGCAGAAGTATTGCGCAATCTCCAAGCAACACGCAGCGGTGTTTTTTACTGAATGATTCAGCGAACGGTTGAATGAATGACTCAATAATGACTCACTCATTAAGTAACTTACCACCACCTACTGGCGGGGTTAGTATGTTTAAAAGTATGTATTTCCCCTCCAACATTTCTTATTTGTATATTCAAAATTGCATTTAAAACATTAATCTCATAACATTATTTATTGCAGTTGTAATTGTGCAATGTAAATTAATTTGTTTGATAACAGCCTTAGTGTAAATTGAATCTATTGATCAATTGTAAGAATTTGACATGAAATATGATGCATGCATTTAATAAGGTTTAAAAAATGGCCTAAATAACATCCTGAGGTTAATATAAAAAATATGCAGATAGATGTAAAAGCTAATAGAACACAGATAAAATATTGCTTCAGAATAAATAGTTAACACCACCAGAAATCTCGGTCTTGCAGTGCTTTTGTGGGAATATTTTTTATGGGATATTGTCTGCTGATGTGAAAAGTTTGCTGTATATCATAATAATAAATAGCATTTTTGACAGCTATATATATATATATATATATACATACACACAGTGGGTACGGAAAGTATTCAGACCCCCTTAAATTTTTCACTCTTTGTTATATTGCAGCCATTTGCTAAAATCATTTAAGTTCATTTTTTTTCCTCATTAATGTACACACAGCACCCCATATTGACAGAAAAACACAGAATTGACATTTTTGCAGATTTATTAAAAAAGAAAAACTGAAATATCACATGGTCCTAAGTATTCAGACCCTTTGCTCAGTATTTAGTAGAAGCACCCTTTTGATCTAATACAGCCATGAGTCTTTTTGGGAAAGATGCAACAAGTTTTTTACACCTGGATTTGGGGAACCTCTGCCATTCCTGCTTGCAGATCCTCTCCAGTTCTGTCAGGTTGGATGGTAAATGTTGGTGGAAAAGCCATTTTTAGGTCTCTCCAGAGATGCTCAATTGGGTTTAAGTCAGGGCTCTGGCTGGGCCATTCAAGAACAGTCACGGAGTTGTTGTGAAGCCACTCCTTCGTTATTTTAGCTGTGTGCTTAGGGTCATTGTCTTGTTGGAAGGTAAACCTTCGGCCCAGTCTGAGGTCCTGAGCACTCTGGAGAAGGTTTTCGTCCAGGATATCCCTGTACTTGGCCGCATTCATCTTTTCCTCGATTGCAACCAGTCGTCCTGTCCCTGCAGCTGAAAAACACCCCCACAGCATGATGCTGCCACCACCATGCTTCACTGTTGGGACTGTATTGGACAGGTGATGAGCAGTGCCTGGTTTTCTCCACACATACCGCTTAGAATTAAGGCCAAAAAGTTCTATCTTGGTCTCATCAGACCAGAGAATCTTATTTATCACCATCTTGGAGTCCTTCATGCGGCCTTTCATGTGTCTTGCACTGAGGAGAGGCTTCTGTCGGGCCACTCTGCCATAAAGCCCCGACTGGTGGAGGGCTGCAGTGATGGTTGACTTTCTACAACTTTCTCCCATCTCCCGACTGCATCTCTGGAGCTCAGCCACAGTGATCTTTGGGTTCTTCTTTACCTCTCTCACCAAGGCTCTTCTCCCCCGATAGCTCAGTTTGGCCGGAACGGCCACCTCTAGGAAGGGTTCTGGTTGTCACAAACAACTTCCATTTAAGGATTATGGAGGCCACTGTGCTCTTAGGAACCTTAAGTGCAGCAGAAATGTTTTTGTAACCTTGGCCAGATCTGTGCCTTGCCACAATTCTGTCTCTGAGCTCTTCAGGCAGTTCCTTTGACCTCATGATTCTCATTTGCTCTGACATGCACTGTGAGCTGTAAGGTCTTATATAGACAGGTGTGTGGCTTTCCTAATCAAGTCCAATCAGTATAATCAAATACAGCTGGACTCAAATGAAGGTGTAGAACCATCTCAAGGATGATCAGAAGAAATGGACAGCACCTGAGTTAAATATATGAGTGTCACAGCAAAGGGTCTGAATACTTAGGACCATGTGATATTTCAGTTTTTCTTTTTTAATAAATCTGCAAAAATGTCAACAATTCTGTGTTTTTCTGTCAATATGGGGTGCTGTGTGTACATTAATGAGGAAAAAAAATGAACTTAAATGATTTTAGCAAATGGCTGCAACATTACAAAGAGTGAAAAATTCAAGGGGGTCTGAATACTTTCCGTACCCACTGTATATATATATATATATATATATATATATATTACATTTAAAAATTAAATATTATATTATACGTATGTAAAATAATGTGATTTCCATCAGAGGTTTGGTCTTAAATTTCATATAAGGTGGCATTAAAAATTCTTAAAAAGTCTTAAGTTTAACTTGTTCATATCTGTAGACACCCTGTTTTCAGCTTTTTCAGCTTGTCTGAAAAGCTTAAAGCTTCATGAGGCTTCATCTGCCCATCACTGCTAATGACTGTCTCTCTTTATCAGTACAGTATCAGATCTTCACTCAGGTTATAGTGCTGATGTCTGTAGTGTTTGTTATAGATCAGACACACGTTCACACTAATGACTGTCTCTCTTTGTTGGTACAGTATCAGATCTTCACTCAGGTTATAGTGCTGATGTCTGTAGTGTTTGTTATAAATCAGACACGCGTTCACACTAATGACTGTCTCTATCAGTACAGTATCAGATCTTCACTCAGGTCATAGCGCTGATGTCTGTAGTGTTTGTTATAGATCAGACACGCGTTCACACTAATGACTGTCTCTCTTTATCGGTACAGTATCAGATCTTCACTCAGGTTATAGTGCTGATGTGTGTAGTGTTTGTTATTGATTAGACACGTGTTCACACTAATGACTGTCTCTTTATCGGTACAGTATCAGATCTTCACTCAGGTTATAGTGCTGATGTCTGTAGTGTTTGTTATAGATCAGACATGCGTTCACACTAATGACTGTCTCTCTTTATCAGTACAGTATCAGATCTTCACTCAGGTTATAGTGCTGATGTCTGTAGTGTTTGTTATAGATCAGACACGCGTTCACACTAATGACTGTCTCTCTTTATCAGTACAGTATCAGATCTTCACTCAGGTTATAGTGCTGATGTGTGTAGTGTTTGTTATAGATCAGACACACGTTCACACTAATGACTGTCTCTCTTTATCGGTACAGTATCAGATCTTCACTCAGGTTATAGTGCTGGTGTCTGTAGTGTTTGTTATAGATCAGACACACGTTCACACTAATGACTGTCTCTCTTTATCGGTACAGTATCAGATCTTCACTCAGGTTATAGTGCTGATGTCTGTAGTGTTTGTTATAGATCAGACACACGTTCACACTAATGACTGTCTCTCTTTATCAGTACAGTATCAGATCTTCACTCAGGTTATAGTGCTGATGTCTGTAGTGTTTGTTATAGATCAGACACGCGTTCACACTAATGACTGTCTCTCTTTATCAGTACAGTATCAGATCTTCACTCAGGTTATAGTGCTGATGTGTGTAGTGTTTGTTATAGATCAGACACACGTTCACACTAATGACCGTCTCTATCGGTACAGTATCAGATCTTCACTCAGGTCATAGTGCTGATGTGTGTAGTGTTTGTTATAGATCAGACACACGTTCACACTAATGACTGTCTCTCTATCAGTACAGTATCTGATCTTCACTCAGGTTATAGTGCTGATGTCTGTAGTGTTTGTTATAGATCAGACACGCGTTCACACTAATGACTGTCTCTCTTTATCGGTACAGTATCAGATCTTCACTCAGGTTATAGTGCTGATGTCCGTAGTGTTTGTTATAGATCAGACACGCGTTCACACTAATGACTGTCTCTCTTTATCGGTACAGTATCAGATCTTCACTCAGGTTATAGCGCTGATGTCTGTAGTGTTTGTTATAGATCAGACACGCGTTCACACTAATGACTGTCTCTCTTTATCGGTACAGTATCAGATCTTCACTCAGGTTATAGCGCTGATATGTGTAGTGTTTGTTATAGATCAGACACGCGTTTACACTAAGGACTGTCTCTCTTTATCAGTACAGTATCAGATCTTCACTCAGGTTATAGTGCTGATGTCTGTAGTGTTTGTTATAGATCAGACACGCGTTTACACTAAGGACTGTCTCTCTTTATCAGTACAGTATCAGATCTTCACTCAGGTTATAGCGCTGATGTGTGTAGTGTTTGTTATAGATCAGACACGCGTTTACACTAAGGACTGTCTCTCTTTATCAGTACAGTATCAGATCTTCACTCAGGTTATAGCGCTGATGTGTGTAGTGTTTGTTATAGATCAGACACGCGTTTACACTAATGTCTGTGTCTCTTTATCAGTACAGTATCAGATCTTCACTCAGGTTATAGTGCTGATGTCTGTAGTGTTTGTTATAGATCAGACACGCGTTTACACTAAGGACTGTCTCTCTTTATCAGTACAGTATCAGATCTTCACTCAGGTTATAGTGCTGATGTGTGTAGTGTTTGTTATAGTTCAGACACTCGTTCACACTAATGACTGTCTCTCTTTATCAGTACAGTATCAGATCTTCACTCAGGTTATAGCGCTGATGTGTGTAGTGTTTGTTATAGATCAGACACACGTTCACACTAATGACTGTCTCTCTTTATCAGTACAGTATCAGATCTTCACTCAGGTTATAGTGCTGATGTCTGTAGTGTTTGTTATAGATCAGACACGTTCACACTAATGACTGTCTCTCTTTATCAGTACAGTATCAGATCTTCACTCAGGTTATAGTGCTGATGTCTGTAGTGTTTGTTATAGATCAGACACGTTCACACTAATGACTGTCTCTCTTTATCAGTACAGTATCAGATCTTCACTCAGGTTATAGTGCTGATGTCTGTAGTGTTTGTTATAGATCAGACACACGTTCACACTAATGACTGTCTCTCTTTGTTGGTACAGTATCAGATCTTCACTCAGGTTATAGTGCTGATGTCTGTAGTGTTTGTTATAAATCAGACACGCGTTCACACTAATGACTGTCTCTATCAGTACAGTATCAGATCTTCACTCAGGTCATAGCGCTGATGTCTGTAGTGTTTGTTATAGATCAGACACGCGTTCACACTAATGACTGTCTCTCTTTATCGGTACAGTATCAGATCTTCACTCAGGTTATAGTGCTGATGTGTGTAGTGTTTGTTATTGATTAGACACGTGTTCACACTAATGACTGTCTCTTTATCGGTACAGTATCAGATCTTCACTCAGGTTATAGTGCTGATGTCTGTAGTGTTTGTTATAGATCAGACATGCGTTCACACTAATGACTGTCTCTCTTTATCAGTACAGTATCAGATCTTCACTCAGGTTATAGTGCTGATGTCTGTAGTGTTTGTTATAGATCAGACACGCGTTCACACTAATGACTGTCTCTCTTTATCAGTACAGTATCAGATCTTCACTCAGGTTATAGTGCTGATGTGTGTAGTGTTTGTTATAGATCAGACACACGTTCACACTAATGACTGTCTCTCTTTATCGGTACAGTATCAGATCTTCACTCAGGTTATAGTGCTGGTGTCTGTAGTGTTTGTTATAGATCAGACACACGTTCACACTAATGACTGTCTCTCTTTATCGGTACAGTATCAGATCTTCACTCAGGTTATAGTGCTGGTGTCTGTAGTGTTTGTTATAGATCAGACACACGTTCACACTAATGACTGTCTCTCTTTATCGGTACAGTATCAGATCTTCACTCAGGTTATAGTGCTGATGTCTGTAGTGTTTGTTATAGATCAGACACACGTTCACACTAATGACTGTCTCTCTTTATCAGTACAGTATCAGATCTTCACTCAGGTTATAGTGCTGATGTCTGTAGTGTTTGTTATAGATCAGACACGCGTTCACACTAATGACTGTCTCTCTTTATCAGTACAGTATCAGATCTTCACTCAGGTTATAGTGCTGATGTGTGTAGTGTTTGTTATAGATCAGACACACGTTCACACTAATGACCGTCTCTATCGGTACAGTATCAGATCTTCACTCAGGTCATAGTGCTGATGTGTGTAGTGTTTGTTATAGATCAGACACACGTTCACACTAATGACTGTCTCTCTATCGGTACAGTATCTGATCTTCACTCAGGTTATAGTGCTGATGTCTGTAGTGTTTGTTATAGATCAGACACGCGTTCACACTAATGACTGTCTCTCTTTATCGGTACAGTATCAGATCTTCACTCAGGTTATAGTGCTGATGTCTGTAGTGTTTGTTATAGATCAGACACGCGTTCACACTAATGACTGTCTCTCTTTATCGGTACAGTATCAGATCTTCACTCAGGTTATAGCGCTGATGTCTGTAGTGTTTGTTATAGATCAGACACGCGTTCACACTAATGACTGTCTCTCTTTATCGGTACAGTATCAGATCTTCACTCAGGTTATAGCGCTGATGTGTGTAGTGTTTGTTATAGATCAGACACGCGTTTACACTAAGGACTGTCTCTCTTTATCAGTACAGTATCAGATCTTCACTCAGGTTATAGTGCTGATGTCTGTAGTGTTTGTTATAGATCAGACACGCGTTTACACTAAGGACTGTCTCTCTTTATCAGTACAGTATCAGATCTTCACTCAGGTTATAGCGCTGATGTGTGTAGTGTTTGTTATAGATCAGACACGCGTTTACACTAAGGACTGTCTCTCTTTATCAGTACAGTATCAGATCTTCACTCAGGTTATAGCGCTGATGTGTGTAGTGTTTGTTATAGATCAGACACGCGTTTACACTAATGTCTGTGTCTCTTTATCAGTACAGTATCAGATCTTCACTCAGGTTATAGTGCTGATGTCTGTAGTGTTTGTTATAGATCAGACACGCGTTTACACTAAGGACTGTCTCTCTTTATCAGTACAGTATCAGATCTTCACTCAGGTTATAGTGCTGATGTGTGTAGTGTTTGTTATAGTTCAGACACTCGTTCACACTAATGACTGTCTCTCTTTATCAGTACAGTATCAGATCTTCACTCAGGTTATAGCGCTGATGTGTGTAGTGTTTGTTATAGATCAGACACACGTTCACACTAATGACTGTCTCTCTTTATCAGTACAGTATCAGATCTTCACTCAGGTTATAGTGCTGATGTCTGTAGTGTTTGTTATAGATCAGACACGTTCACACTAATGACTGTCTCTCTTTATCAGTACAGTATCAGATCTTCACTCAGGTTATAGTGCTGATGTCTGTAGTGTTTGTTATAGATCAGACACGTTCACACTAATGACTGTCTCTCTTTATCAGTACAGTATCAGATCTTCACTCAGGTTATAGTGCTGATGTCTGTAGTGTTTGTTATAGATCAGACACGTTCACACTAATGACTGTCTCTCTTTATCAGTACAGTATCAGATCTTCACTCAGGCTATAGTGCTGATGTCTGTAGTGTTTGTTATAGATCAGACACACGTTCACACTAATGACTGTCTCTCTTTATCAGTGCAGTATCAGATCTTCACTCAGGTTATAGTGCTGATGTGTGTAGTGTTTGTTATAGATCAGACACGCGTTCACACTAATGACTGTCTCTCTTTATCAGTACAGTATCTGATCTTCACTCAGGTTATAGTGCTGATGTGTGTAGTGTTTGTTATAGATCAGACACGCGTTCAACTAATGACTCTCTCTTTATCATTACAGAACCAGGTCTGTCTTCAGGTGCTGTAGCAGGGATTGTGGTTGGTGTTCTGCTGCTGTTTCTAGCTGCTGCTGCTGCTGGTGTGATTTACTATCGCCACAAGATCTCTGAATTACAAAAGAAAATATGTAAGTATTACAGATGATACAGCAAGTGAAAAAACATTGAGCTTTATTGTGGTTCAGTAGTTTAAATGTCAGCCTTTCAATTTTAACCACAAGTTAACCACAAGTAATATATACAATAATTAATGAAATGTGTGATTTTCCAGTATTGATCTGAATTACATTAATACACTAACTACTGAATGTCAGTCTCTTTAAAAGGCTGAATTTAAGATCTGTCTTTGATTACATCTGTTTGTGTTTTTTCATGTAGTTTTGTTCTTCTTCTATTGAAGGTTGAGATATTTAGCAGAAACTAGCCTAAAATCATAGTCCTGCTGTCCTTTGGTCTTTTGTTTTTAGTTTTATCTTGGCTGCCCGAGTCTTTCATATCTCCTCACACATGTGTTTGTGTCATTGTGTGTTGCTTCATTCATCTTGATCATTTAAACATCATAGACTATTAACACAGAAACTGTAAACTGAAAACTAAGAAAATGATCTGGAGAGAGTGTTTGTACTGTAAATGACACTCATGTTTATAATTCAGCTCATACATCTCAACATATCTGGTCAGTTAGTGTTAGTATTTATTCCTATGAAAGAGTAGTTTATTCTAAAATATAAATTCTGTCATCATTTATCCACCTTCATGTCATTGCAGATGTGTTTGACTTTATTTCTTCTGTTAAATACAAAATAAGATATCTGGATAAACATGATGGAGTTCTTTTGTGTACAACAACAGTTTTTAGAGACCATGTCTGTCAAACTGGTTTATGTATTAGTAATTGTATGAGTGTCATGTGACTCGTTTACTATATTCAAAGTCTTCTCAAGTCATGTGATGGTTTGTATGAGAACAGACAGAAATATGAGTGATTATTCACTGATCATCTTCCTGTTCTCTACAGCTCTGAAATGCAACAGTAATGTTATTTGAGCTACAAACATGATAGAATTAATTAATTGAATATTTCATAGGTGAACTCCACACACGTTTGAGTATGAAAAACAATATTTGAGAATTACAGCAGAGATTTTCAGCAAACAAACAGTAAAACTGCACATAAAGCTGCTGTATGAGTTCAGAAGACTTGCAGCACATGGACTTGTTTTCTTTAATGTTATAAACTGTTATTACATGGAAAAGAGCTGCATGAAGATTCATACAAACATGATAGAGGGAATTAATTAACTGAATATTTTATACACTGTTAAAAAATTATTGTAATTTTACAGGAAATTACTGGCAACTAATTGCCGTGAATTGTGCCGTTAAACAACAGTAATTTACTGACATAAATATACAGTTAATTTACATCTCTTCATTTTTATAGCTTGTTACTGTTATACTACCATGGAAATTAACTCTGCTCCAATTGCTTCAAACAGTTCGAGTTTAAAATATAAGTATTCATACGGTGTTAGTAATGTGACCTTATATCATTTGAGTCCACTGAGAAGAAATATTTCTTAGTATAAAAGTCCAAACCCTTTAAATAACTAAAAACATGTCTTTAACTCAAATCGTTTCAGTTCATCATCAGCTATAGCATCTGCTGGAGTATTTAACAAAAACATCATTGCTGCTTAAACAGCTGCACAGTTACTGCATTTAAACAAAGCAGCAGAACGTCAGTGTTTGTGTCTCATCACTGACTGAAGCACAGGCTCTATTCTCCAGCACAATGGTGACCCACAAAACTACATTAAACTAACAGATCTCTCTTGTGCAAAAACACATTAATACAGTTCAGTTTAATATTTACTCTCCTTGATGACTTTGCATAACTGTTTTTTGTGGACCTTCACTAATATTTCAGTAAAAATAACTTTTTTCGTTTGGTTAATCTGACTGTTACATTTTACAGTAAATTGCTGTTTTTTTCCTTGAATTAACGGTAATCTACTGACAGCACGGTTGCCAGTAAGTAACTGTTTTTCTACAGTTTGTTGCCGTAAATTAATTACAGTTTATTGCTGTTAAATTATATTCCATGCTGTTTTTTTTTTTCATCTTAAACCTCACAGCAAAATCCTCAGTTTTAAATGAACACTTATAATGTGTGCACACTACAGAGTGTTAGAGTAACACTTGAATCAGTGCAGAAGTTAATGAGATAATTATGTGATTAATTAAGGAATAATTCAGGGGACGTTGAATTATTAGAAAAATAATGCACTATTTTTCTAATAATTCAACGGACCGAAGTCAGTTATTTCGCTTATACTACGGTGCACACCTCAAGACATTGATCAGATGATATATTTCAAGGTATTCGTCCGGTTTTTCTCCTTAAATCTCTATTGTGAGTAGGATTATTTATTCCGCATCTCATCCAACGCCTCTCTTGCTAATTCCAAAACATCATTTTAAACCGTAACGGAGGACTGAGCTGTTGATAGCAGACTAATGCATTTAATACAATTTTATTATAACCCTAACCCTAACTAAAAATATAATAAAATACCTAACTACATAATACTGTTATTGTTAGAAATTGCAACAATATAAAAATAGAAATATAATACATTTATACATTTAAAATTTAATTAAAACAATAAGTAAAAAAATAAATAGTAATATCCTGGCCAGAGGAGAACTGGCCCCCCGACTGAGCCTGGTTTCTCCCAAGGTTTTTTTTCTCCATTCTGTCACAGAGGGAGTTTTGGTTCCTTGCCGCTGTCGCCTCTGGCTTGCTCAGTTGGGGACACTTAATTTCTAACGATTATCGTCAATTTGATTTCATAGATACTATTTAAACTAAACTGAGCTAGACAATGACATCTCTGAATTCAATAATGAAATGCCTTTAACTGAAAATTGAGTGTTTAATCTTATTATTATACATTACTGACACTCTATCCTCCAATTTGATACTGTTAAGTGCTTTGACACAATCTGTATTGTTAAAAGCGCTATATAAATAAAGGTGACTTGACAATTAATAACTAAGTTATGAGAGAGAGAGAGAGAGAGAGAGAGAGAGAGAGAGATTACCTCTGTAAGTCTGTGTGTCTCAAAAGTGTTCAGCAGCAATGTCTCTAGTTATAGTGAAACTGAAGTTAATTTTCTTCATGAACAGCGCTGTTGTTGTTACCTCGCTCGTGAGAAGTCATGTAGTTTTTAAGTTGTTAAACTATGTTACTGGTAATCATCAGAGTAGTGCTAACAACATTAGCGTGTATGTTAACGTGTGTGCAAACTGTCTGTGAGGGAGAGAGAGCGGGAGAGATAGAGTATGTGCTTTCCGTACATAATAAAACATAGGATTTTGTGGCAAAAACATGAATATAATCTGTCGATTGTATCCTTTTGTTTACTATATTTATTTGTTTGTCCAGTGTTGTTGTGGGTTTTTATTCTTTTGCTGTTTTAGGCTGTAAGGACCTTTGAAATAACTCAAATCATTTGGCAAAGTGATATGGACATGTGATGCTGTGCCTGGAACTACGTTCAGTTTCCCTGAACATAACTGCACACCTTAGAACGTTCGTCAGCCAATCAGATTCAAGCATTCAATGGCCCCGTAGTATAATTGATGATTGAGCATTAGTGATGAACACCTGCTGTTAACAAGCAGAATCACTAAGAAAGAGAAACACAAGAACTACAACTGACTTCAGCCACAGCCTTAGATGAAATCAACTGAAATAAAAGACATTAAATCTCTCAAGATCTGATCAAACAACTCCTAAATCAGCATTACTTCACACATTACTAACCAGACTAATGCTATTTCTGTCAGACGTTCACAGAAATGCAAGTTTTTATTTTTAACTACCATGATGGAGATCAGTGTTAGCTTTAGATGGGCTCTTGAACCTTGACCTTTTAATATTAACTTTTCTCTGGCTGTTGTAAACATGTTTGAAAACACATTTGTTATAGTAATAAAAAAAATAAATAACACACCACTTCATTAAAGACTGAATGAGATCAGAGAAGCGGGCCGCTTCGTGATGATTACAATCCAAAAACATTTACTTACAATTTTTTTTTGGCTTTTGTTGCTATAATAAATGTGTTTTACAAACAGTTATAACAACTAAAACAAATCTAGCCTTCAAGGGTCAAGAGCCCAACTAAAGCAAACGCTGATCGCCATAATGGTGAGGTCAAACTAAATGTTTTCAATAAAGCATCTAAATGTCTATTAATTCTCAAGTAATTTTGTAGATATATGACAGAAATAAAGTCAGACTGTAATGTGTGAAGCTGGTGATGCTGTTTGTGGAGTTGTTTAATCATCCTCTGCTGTTTTATTTCAGTTGATTTCATCCAAGGCTGTGTCTGAAGTCAGTTGTAGTTTCATTTTTCTCTTTTCTTCAGTGAATCTGCTTGTTAACAGCAGGTGTCTGAATTCACTCATTAGTGTTCATTCTCTCTGTCAGGTGGACTATAATCAGGGGTGCACATAAGTTTTTCAGCCTGGTTCTCATATGAGAAGCTGGAGATTTGGTTTGGTCCTCACACGGGCCACAGCATGTAGTGTGACCTATAAAATATAACTATATAACTATAAAAAAATTAATTAATAGTGATGATAATATTATTGCACTTTATTTAGATTTTTTTTTTCTTTATAAAACAAACTAAATAATCAAGTGTGATAATACTATTTTATTTAAAAATAAAAAGGGAGTATTACATACATATACAATTATTTTATTGTAAACTTAAAAATAAAATGCTAATAGTTTTATTATTAATTATTGTTTTAATTTTAATTTTAATTTTCATCATTTTCAAACGTAAAATCAGCGAGCTTTTATTTTGGCGGGTTGCCGGCAGGTAAGTATATGCGCTTCCGGGTTTAGCGCTGCTGATGGAAGAGCATCAGTGAATGTCACAGTTTTGCTTTGAAAACAGCAGCAGCTAGTCTAGATTATGCTCTCAGTTTGGACAGAAATCATATACAGTACAGTTCGTCGATCTAAAATGGTAACTGTGGTCGGTACACAAACGCGCTGTCTGAACTTATTTACAGCGCATCTTTAATTTTGTTCGTGCACGAGGAACACTTATGTGCAGCCCTGGTTATATTAGTAAACTGATGCAGGGAATAGTGAATGAGAGTGTGGGGTGTGATTGGAAACACACCCCATCTGAGCACTGTTACATCACAGCACTGCAGAGGGATACTTTCTAGAAAACAACTAATATTACCCAGAATGCATTGTTTTCTGTACAGGATTTTACTGTTGTAATGAAAAAACAGGATCTTACTGTCAGAATATGACCGTTTTTTACAGTGTGGATGAACTCCATTACATTGAGAATTACAGCCAAGATTTTCAGCAAACAAACAGTTAAAGTGCTCATAAAGCTGCTGTATGAGTTCAGCACATGGACTCGTCTTCTTTAATGTTATAAACTGTTGTTAGATGGAAGAGAGCTGCGTGAAGATTCATCAGAATCTACTTAAACAGAAGGACGAGTGAATAACAGAATGTTTGTATTTAGTTTTATGATGAAGATGTATATTAGTATTTACCCAAATGAACACTTTAAAAACAAGTTTGTTCTTTGACTAAAACCTGATTTTTCTGTGGTAAATATTTTATTAATCATTTAATTCATGTTAACACATGGCACATTATTGCAGATTGTTTCAGATCTTTAGGTAGAGATGATCCAGAAGATGAAGTGATTATAATCACACACTATGTCTCTTCTCTCAGTCCTCTAATGATACTGACATGTTCATCTTCAGACTCAGTAATAATCTGCTCATTTCTCTGTTTCTATGTGCTGCTGTCAGTGCCAGTGACAGTGACAGTGAACGAGGGAGAAGACGTCACTCTGGAGCCTAATAATGAAATAAACAAAGATGATGAGATACTGTGGCAGTATGGAGATAAAAAGCAGCAGACTCGCATAGCTGAAATCACAACAGTGTCCAGAAGGATCTTTACACATGGTTATGCTGCTGATGGGATATTCAGAGGCAGACTGAAGCTGGACGAGACGACTGGATCTCTGACCATCAAGAACAGCAGAACTGCACACTCTGGACCCTATACACTACACATCATATCCAGCAGCGGGGCTTCAGTCCAGATATTTTTCGTCACTGTCAACGGTGAGTAGATCAACTCAGTATAATAATGATCACAGATCTTCAGTGGCAGTCATTACCCATAATTCTGTTCTTCTGCAGGGAATTCAGATCAAACTGTTTAATGTTCAGAGTTTGTTCTGTAGAAATCTGTGATTAAAGTTTGAACATCTTCCATTGAACTGAAATAAAACTGAAATAAACACTGCTCTGTTGCTGTCCCAGAAAGTATCTCCTTAAGCTTTTATTTAGATCATCACTCTGTATAAAGTTGACTTGGATTTATAGTTTTGTCTTTGAGTTATCAAATCTGAAGCAGAGACAGTAATATAAAGTTTCTGTTTAAGAAAACAGCGAAGCGTCTTCATTTCAGATAAAACAGCATCTGAATGATCCTGATGTAGTCATTTCAAACTGATGTTCACATGAACACACTTGATCTAAAGACAACATGTGTCTTTGTTTTTCTCTGTTTCTGTGTGCTGCTGTGACAGAAAGAGTGGAGGAGAAATCAGTAGAAGAAGGAGGTTCTGTCACTCTAAACCCTGATACTGAAATACAGAGAGATGAACTGATCCTGTGGACGTTTGGACATCAAGACAATCTCATAGCTCAAGTCAAAAGAGGGACTGTAGAGATATATGATGATGGTGCTGGTGAGATATTCAGAGGCAGACTGAAGCTGAACGAGACTGGATCACTGACCATCACAGACATCACACCTGCACACACTGGACTCTATAAACTACAGACCATCAGCAGCAGAGGGATCTTGTGCAAGAAATTCAGGGTTTACATATCATGTAAGTAACTGTCTTTGTTTATTTTATAAATGTACTCGAGTGTAAGAGTGATGATGCTCTGAATGAACAGTTCTACACTGAACTGAATTTTAACAGGTAAAGGTGCACTTTATAGTGTGTTAACTGTTACTTGACCTTCATTCTGTGTTTTCCTCAATTTATCCAATTTGTTCAAATAATGACTTAATGACATTAACATGCCAATTAAGTATAAATAATTTACCTGCATTGATAAATATTGAATGTGTATAAAATCATGTATTATTCTGTTGTAATATATTACAGTTATTAATGTCTCTGTCACATATGAATACAGTAGCAGATCATGGGTGATATAGTCATCTGTCTGGGGCTCACAGCAGCATGAGTCTTTCAGACGTGACTCTCTTCTCTTCTTTATAGTTCATTCATGTCATTATTTTAATGTTGAGAGTGTATTAAATGAGAGCACATGCAGGTAATGTGTGAGCGCAGTTCTCTCAGATATACAGTGTGCTCTGTTATTAACTGACTCTGCTCTCCGTCTGATATTGTGTGTTCATGATCAAAAGTTGCTCCCTCACTTCAGTGAGTATTTCATTCAGCTTTTCTTCAAATCAGCACTCTGTAAAAAACACAAACATACTCTTATCCTCGGAAACACAGCAAACTGTATTTATTTTGAACTGATAATTAGTGAATAATGAATAATAGTGAATTAAACAGCAGCTGTCCTGAGAGAAATGCTTTTAATGCTGCAAAGATGTAGAAGCACCAAATATCCAGTTAAACTTTACATTTCAGTTTGCATATTTTCATAGAAGCATTACTGAGTTCACAAATATAATGTCATTTTCATTTGTGAGAAAATTACTATTATTTAGTTTGTATCTCATATATAATCCAGACCAGTGCATCTTCTCTGTTTTTAATTCATTGTCTCTGTATTTTCCTTCAGATTCCTCAGTAAAGCCAGGGAATGAATCAGCTGTAGAGATGCGGTCACTGCTGGATAAATAAGTTCCTGATCGAGTGAATGAGCAGGAGAAGAAGAGTTCAGTTTAACAACACAAGCCCCGCCCACTCCTGTCAATCACTCTGACATCATCATCCGCTCCAGCTACAACACAAACATGCTTCTGCTTTTATGAGCCTCCAGACTCCGTCCAGTGAAAGAGAGAGAGAGAGCGGTTAAACTTCAGACCTGTTATTATCAGTCTGACTCTCACAGATCTGATTCTGTGTGATTGGAGACAGTGAGGGTCAGAACGTGTCTTATATAAGATTAAGATGTTTTACCACAGCAGTATTTCTCTAACCACTGCATGTGCTGTTTTTATATCATTAACACCAGTATCAGATTAATGTTGATGTCCAGCAGTGATCAGAGTCTGTTTCCAAATCTGAGATCACATGATCTTCTTTCTCTTCGTGTGTATAGTGCCTTTGTATTCAAGCTGAAGCTCTTGAAATTAACCTTATTGCACTTATAGAAAAACAGATGTAAAAACACCTTTGTTCAGTTCTAGCAGTGATATGATACATGAGCTTTGTGTTGAATAATATTGATGTAAGATACTGATATGCGCTGATCTTATATCTGATCATTTCTGTCGTCTAGTGGACAAACACTGATACAGCTTTTGCTTCCTAACAACTCTTTAAACATGCAACGCATAAACAATATACTACACGCTTCAATATGAGTGATATAATCTTAATAAATAACAAAAAGGCAAAATTGTGTCAAATGTGTGTTGCTTCATACTGTAAAAATGAAATGATCCTGTAGTTGTGTTGGTCGTAATAAGGGATGAAATGTGACAGAAAATCAGATATTGTTCAACTAGCTGAACATGGCAATGTACATAATTTCAGGAAAAGTACATAATTTCAATTTCAAATTTATTTATAAAGCACTTTAAAACAACCTTATTTTACCAAGGTAATAATGGTTTTATGGTCAGGTGAAGGCATGTTATTGAAACCGAATTACAGTTCAAGAAAAATACAACCAGACTACCTTTTTTCTTAAAGTTGTGATTCAGTGTGCTGTATTTCTGTCAGGGGTGGACTGGTCATCTGGAGCAGCGGGAGTTTTCCCGGTGGGCTGCTGTACAGTGTGGACCGGCCCTTTGTGTAAATATATATATATAAAAATGAATTGTAGTAAATTTACCTATATCCTTCCATCGGCCCTGACGAATGGGCCGCGCGTCTTGATTCAAAAACTCATTTATTTGAAATATAAGTACATCGCAATGTGTAAATATCTTTACTGTCACTTAAATCAATTTAATGCAAGCTTATTGAAGAAAAAATATAAGTTTATATTTTTTAATGTTACCCAAGACTGAATGGTATCACATCTTCCACAAAAATATGAAGCAGCACAACAATTTTCAACATTGATAATAATCAGAAATGTTTCTTGAGCAGCAAATCAGCATATTAGAATGATTTCTGAAGGATCATGTGACACTGAAGACTGGAGTAATGATGCTGAAAATTCAGCTTTGATCACAGAAATAAATTACATTTTACTATTTGCATAGAAGACAGCTATTTTAAATTGTAACGTTATATATTTCACAGTACTGTTTACTATATTTTTCATCATCAAAATAATTAGTATACTCTTTTCCACAATTGGAGCTCTATTCCTTAAAATGATAGATGCCAAGCTCCTGCAAAAGGACAAATACTGTATATGACCGATAGAAAGACACCACAAAAACAGTCTGCATTCTGCACTATTCAAGTCTTCTAGAGTCTAGACGATACCAGAGCATTGTGTCATATGGACTGATAATACAGGTATTTATAGTGATATTAAACTAAATAAAAATTCTTAAAAATATACTATTTGCCATATACACCAGCAAACACAAATTATAATGTAAAGAATGCCAGTCATTTTTGGTGTGGTGCGGTGTGTTGCGGACCAGGTTTGGTGGGCCACTCTGTGCCAAAAAGTCCAGGGCCACTTTTTGGCCCCAATCTGCCCCTGATTTCTGCTAAAACAGCTCTGTAGATGCTCTTCATGTTTTTGAGCTCTAGATCACAGCAGAAGTGTAGAATAGCTCAAGGAAAGACCCCACATGAATATACTTTTGTACAGGGGCGGACTTACCCATTAGGCAAAAGTAGGCGACTGCCTTGGGGCCCCAAAAGCCAAGGGCCCCCTAAAATGCTTTATACAAGATGCGCATTAAGCGCGGACACGCGAACGGTTGCTGTTTACGGTGTTTATTACCACGACAACCGTCTGAGTGTCCGAGTCGAACGTGCTTCTTGTGTATCCTGCTTGTACCAAATATAAATATAATGCATCTGAAGCTGACTGCTGCACGAGCGCGAGGTCTCTCTTTCCCAGCGCGCACACACCTCTCTCTTTCTCTGTGTCTGCTCTGTTCAGCGAGCGGCTGAAAGGAGCTGCGCTTTCAGTTAAAACACAGATATGCTGCTTCTCTCATTTTACATGCAAGTATAGCCGAAATCACAGCACAGCTATTGTCTTTATCTTATGTGTAGCCTATTTGATTTTATCAGACGGCACAATTATAAATCAGGATGTTTGTGCAGATGAACATCTTGGAAGGGAGAGCTGGATATGTAGTCTTAATTTGTCGCATTTCAGTCAATATTTCATATTCATGCCGTTGTCTGACAACAGAAACAGAAAAATATATCAATGAAAACAGTTTTATTGAGAATTTAGCTGCATCAAAATAAAGTAGGCACAGAGAGGGAAACAAATGTAATAATAAAAAATAAATGTACATTTTGCAGAAGAAGTGAGCTGTGTCAGTAAATTGCTCAATGTAAAGAAAGAGAAATATTGGGAACCTGGTATTTCTATGTTCTTTTTCTTTTTCATGTGTCCAATAGATATGAACAAGTTCTTTGAAAAACATCTATGACCTTTTGTCTAGTCTTCATGCTCAATGCTAACTATGGTTTCACTAATAATAAATATATATTGCATAAAGCATCCATATTTGTCCATGCCCATGTTGATTAGAGTATTAAAAACTTGAAAAGTATTAATTTAAGGTACATTTAGAACAGATAAAAATGTGTGATTAAGTTGCAATTATTCATGAGTTAACTCATGACAATCATGCAATTAATCGTGATTAAATATTTTAATCGATTGACAGCCCTAAGTTAAAATGACTAAAATCAAATGTAGGCTTACGCTGGTAACTCATCATTAGACTTTCCTCTTCAATATAGGTTATATTCACACTTTTCTCATTCTCACTAATTCAAGTTTTTATATGAATGAACCTCTGAAGGGAACCGATTGTCTTCAGAAAAGTTTCGATGGCATTTTCATTTTACCTGATAAAGTATCATTTATGAGCTGAACTCTGCTTTGTTTACAGCCGTTACCAGGGAAACCTCTATATTTCTGACTTTCCAAAAGCACCTCCTACTGGCAGAGAATGAATGTGCATTTTCAATAAACCAGTCTGCAGTTATTGTTCAGACCAATGCAAAAATCCACCCACATAAACCCGTTTTAAATAATATAATAATTTATACTTCTGACTCATCCCTTTTCTTAAAAAAAAAAAAAAATGGTTTAAATGTTCAGTTGTGAGGTTAATCATTTTATAATTTATTTAGTTTTTTTTGTTAAAGCTTGTATCTCAACGGTAAATCAGTTGCTATTTCTTGGTCTACAAGATGAAAGAATAAAAGTGTCTGCTAAAAGAATAAATGTAAATGAAAGAATTATAACGTACATGAAAAATATAGAAACATTGGACACAACTATGGGGCACCATTGTGCAGCAGCAAGCATCATGACAAAAAAGGAACCTCAAGTTGATCTAGGTAAATGTGTGCAAATGTGTAGGGCCCCATTCCTATGTTTGCCTGGGGCCCCCAATTCACTAAATCCACCCCTGCTTTTGTATTAAAGGCCTCATTGCTTTTGTTAATTGCTTATGATTGAAACACTGTTTGTACTGTAACACTGTAATGATAAAACCAACAAAATAAACCAGAGTCAATCTTAATAAGATGTTCAGTAAACAGATTTTTATCAAATGAGATTAAAAATACATACTAAAGTTTACATTTACTAAACACATACCTACAAATGTGCATAACGCAAAAACCATTTGACCAAATAAGACATTGTCACCAATTGATAGTTTTCAGTCACGTGACCGGCTCGAAGGCTTGGAGGACAGAACATCCATAGAACTGCAGCACAAGCCTGTCAATTTTCCATCTGTTTCACAGCCGCAAATATTTAGATCACCTCTCATAAGAATAAAGCAAAGGTAGCCTATATGAACAAAAATGCAAGTTTTGGCCATTTGCAATCCATATTAAGCACCTGCGGCAATATTTCAATCATAAACAGTGTGACAAAACATTGTAAAAACACTTAAAAGCACCTTAATATATTTAAAACAGTAATATTAAAAAATCAAATTTAGTATTCACCATATTACTGATGCATAGTTACATAGGTAAGCAGATGAGGCCGGAATATGAACGCAATCCGCTTAACGGTTCAGTGTTTTCCTTCTAATGGTTTTCTATGTCAAACTTTGCACATTGTGTTTATATTCTGGCTTCATCCTCTTGCCTGTACAAAATATACATCACCAATAAGGTGTCCACTGAATCTCACCTTTTAATATCTGCGTTTTACTACATTATTACTTGATGCAATCTGCATAAAAATAGCTGGCGGTCAGTGGAGCAAAGCTTCGTTTTGCCCTCCAGATGGGCGCTCCTATAAGAGTGGGACGTCACGTGAAAACTATCAATAGACCTTCTGGATTAATACAATAAACACAAAATAAAATCTGTGTGTTTTGCAGTATTTCATATGCAAAGACAAATGCAACTTTAGGCTGAAACATTCTCTACAAAAGAAAGTGAACACAGTTGCTTCTGTTTCTCCAGTTTTAGGTTCATGAGTTTCATAAATGCAGGAAAAGCCCTTTAACAATACACATAATTAGCTCATAAATTCAACAATAGACACGCTCATAAGAACAAAATATCTGTCTTCAAATAAGATTAAAGCACATTTTTGCACATCTACAGTAACTCTGAGCACATCTTTTATTTTAAGATTTACAACATTTATTAAATATATATTTATTTGAGATGTCACTCAATTTAAAAGCCCACTCCACTTTTTTATGAAACTCCATCATAATAATCAATCAGAACATCTTTATAAGAGAAAACTATAATCCTAATGAAGGGTTTGCTCTTCTGACTCATTTAAACCTGACTGATCATCTGTTTTCTAAGCTTTCTCTTCTCTAATAAAGCTAATGAATCTGAATCACAGTCACAGTAAAAACATCTGTTCCTGTAAACAGACAGGTCCTTGTGTGAACTAAACAGCTTTCTGCATAGAGCTGAAAAATATCAGAGTGAGTGTGAAAGAAGAAATGCAGTCCTGTTTTCTAATCATAACTGTCAAAGAAACTTATTTCTAGGAGTGTTGAATAACTGACTGGCGAAGCAACACTCTCACTTCATGAACCTTGATTCATAGATGTGTGTTGTTATGGCTGTCTTGTGACATTCTGATCCAGCATGTGATGTAAAGCTCTCTCTGGCCTTCTTCCGGTTCTTGAAGCCAGAGATGATAAAGGTGGTTTCTGCGTTCCTGGCAAGTTCTGATGTTTTGTTTGTAAAGGCTTTGTGGTAGTAGAAGCACAATGCCCCATCAATACCAGGCTCAAAATGAAGCCAAGCAAATTCTTGGTACCAGTGAGCTTGAGATTTCAGAGTTCTGTCCCGAAGCACCTGACACACAATAGTCTTAGGATCTGGCTGCTGGGGTTTAATACAGAAGACCTGCCTACTTCTACAGCAGTCGACCCTATGCCTGATGCCCCCTGCTCTGTCTATAAAAAAATACAAATTAGTCTGATTAGTCTGAGTTTAAAGGTATAAGAAATATCTAATCATAGACAGTGCTGTAAATAATCTGTCCTTCTCTCTGAAGCCTCACTGAAACTTTCTGCCTCATTCACTCTCAACTCTGAGTTCACTTCTGTCTCTGTCTACAGCAAATAAAGTAGTGTTAGAAACATGTACATACAGGGAATAGTGACATACAGAAGAAAATAACTAATTAAGTACACTGCTGGACAATAATCAATCATTTATATCCTAAATTATTATTTTTTAACACTTTAGTATGGGGAACACATATTCACTATTAACTATGACTTTTGCCTCAAACTCTTCATTTAATGCTTATTAATAGCTTGTAAGATAAGTCGTTGTAGTTGTTAAGGTTAAGTCTAGGTATTAGGTAGGATTATGGGATGCAGAATATGGTCATGAAGAATAAGGACTTCATAAGTACTAATATGCAAGCTAATAAGTACCTACTGTAGTTAAAAATGATAGCTGAGAAGTTGTCCATCATACTAATGTGTTACATATTTTTTCTATATTGTACTGATTATGTTTTTTATGATTGGTCCATTTATAATCCTACAAACACTTGTGTATTAATATATTTTATACAATGCAAAACAAGGTGTTAAAAGCCACTCTATCTGTTCTCAGCTGTGAAGTTTCTTTTTCTTGTGTGTCGTCCTGACTCTGCCCTGACGAACATAGGCTGTCTGTTTCTTGTGCATTCTCGACAACACATAAACATGTAAAATCAGTGCAATAATTAAAGAGCAGACCATAAATTAAGATGCTTCCTATATCAGATCGTCAATGCATGCATGCTTGATTGAATTACATGTCATCTACGGCCCTGAGCTCAACGGTGTAAACCTGGGAAACATGCTTCATTCCGACAAGGCTTGTTGTAATATGCTCATGTTTATTGGAGAAAAAATGACAGCTGATTTCATCAAAAAGTCATCTGATATATTGAGTATTCTCACTGATGAGAGTGCAATTGTGTCAAAAAAAAAGCATAAAACATGCCTGATCATCTACATTAGAATTCCCTGTGAAGGTGAAATCTGCAGCTTCTTCTTTCAGCTTGTTGAACTGCAGTCAAGCACTGCTGCAGCCATCTGTGATGCACTGTTAACAAGTCTTGATGCGCAGGGCATCTCTGAAGACATGTTGCACTCGCGGCTTGTTGGCTTTGCAACTGATGGAACTGATGATGAGCTGATACAGAGGTAACTACTTGGGGCTTGATGAGCATGGGAAAACATGGGTCCCAAGGCCAAACCAGTTGAGAACCACTGCCATAGAGTATACATATAATTCATTTTTATTTGTGATGAGTTTAATGTTTTACCTTTTTTTTTATTTTTTGAAATATGCTGTCCCCTTAAATATTTTCAGTAATGTAAATAATTATTTTATAAGTGGAATTAAACCTGGTGTTGCCCAAAGCAAACACTGAGACACTGAGGATTCTTTACTGCTTGATAAAATTAATTTCAAGAATATTTGCTTGATTTATGTTATCACTGCATTTGCGGTGGCACATAATATTAAGTTTAAAGTTATATTGATAGTTAAAATTGTATTAAATTGTATAGTATGAAATTTTTGCCCAGCACTTTTGTAGTAGTGGTGCCACCCCTGGGACAGCTGCTGAGGAAGAGATGATAACTGTGCAGTCTTTCTCTCTTCGGACTGCTGAAACCTGCTTCTCTTCTTTTGGGAAGAAGTGAAACACTATCGTGGATTTGGTTTATCATGGATTTTATTAGCTTCTTTGCTCATTTAAGTGCTATAAATACAGATTTCAAGAACTCTTTGTGTCCTGCATTTGTTAATTTGTTTGTTATGAAAATCATATTAGAGAACATGAATTGGTTGAACCATATGGAATTATTTTTAGACATTCCATTGATTATATGTGAAAGAGGTTTTATTTCTTAGTTTTGGCCCTGTGTCTATTTTATCATTAGTTCTCTAGTGGTTCCTCTCAGAGTACAGCAGCATGTATTAATAGCGCACTCTATCAGGTAAAATTAGTTCTATCACCTATTAGAGAGGACAGTTTCTGCTTTAAACACTAGAGAGAGAGAGCGATGACGTGCTTGTGATATTTTTGACAACATGTCCACTAGATCATATCGACAAAAAACAAACAAACTAAATAAACAGAAAGTGGCATCTATATTTAATAACGAAAACAGAATATTTATTTAAAATTTTGGATGCTATACAATTTGTGAACCACTAAATTAAACAAATACAATAATTAATAGCAAAAAGAAAAAAGAAGAGAAATGACGCAACCAAAAATGTGATATGAAGAGCAAAAATAAAACTGAGAGAGAAGAATATAATCCTGTCTGAGAATAAATGTGATCAGAAACCGGTGTGAGTCAGGGTCCTGTATGAGCATAGCATCCGTTCTGAGAGATACAGATTTCATCATCGTTTTTTGGGGACATTTTCATACACAGCATTTGAATTTCTGCAAGAAAACACAAACTCAGTCAGGAATCTTGCTGTTGCAACAGAAAATTAATAACAGACCAGCTTCTTCTATTAAATGAGTTAGTAAACATCAATTTAAAACTAAACACAATTTTACATAATCTCTTATAGTCTGTGAATATTTTATTTTCTATTATGAATTATGAATGGTGATTATTTGTGTAAATGCTATAAGGAATACTGGATTATACTCTCGTTTTTGAAATGATAACATGTCAGAACACTGCTTTATTATTTTTAACATGCAAATTTGAATCTATAGTACAAATATTGATGTTTTTGGAAACACTGCTACAGAAAAGATGCTAACATGTAAGTCAGCAAGGTAAAGTAGGTAATTTATTTAAATGAGTGGCCACAGACCACATCAGGCTGAAGTGTAGCGGTCAAATGTTTGTAATGAATACAATTTATTTCAGCTCATTTATGACTGCTTATGTATAGCTTAATCATCAATGCCATCTGTTTTAAGTGTGTTAAGTGTTTTCAGAGCTGGGTAACTGATTACATGTAATCTGGATTAGATTCAGAAAGTCTTCCAGTTTTGTGGACATTCACACAGAGATCAGTCACTAGTCAGGTGGATACACAGCATTTGACCACTGGATTTACAAAAATCATTTCAGGTTTAAGAAGTGTTTCAACATTGCATCAACTACTGATAACGTCTGTTATGTATATTATATGGCATTGGAAGGCTTTTGTCTTTCAACTACATTACAATAGCCTACACAAATTCACATTACTTCTTAATATTTACATATAATGCAGGCATTGCCAAACTTTTTGTCATCCAAAACTTATATATTTACTTGAAGTACTGCCTGAGAGTTAAGATTAAATATTTTAAGTATCACATTTGAATGTTCAATGTTCTCTGATGTTGGTTAATGTTCACATGACATGGAAACATATAAAATATTGATTTTTTTATGTTTTATGTTGTTTGATGATATTTTAAAATGATTTATTTTACACTTTTTATGATTTAATTAATTATTAGCTTTTCATTAAACTCACAAACTCCCTGCAGTAGCCTTCGAACGCCAGTTTGTGAATCCTTTATGTAATGTAATGTTAATGTTAATGCACTTCATGTTGTTAAATACAACAAATCAATGGAATACATATTTTCTTGTATTTTTATATCAGTATGGTACAAAATTATCATATTAACATCAATGTGATAAATGAGTAAGGTCAAATGTAATCAAAAACTAGTCTGATTATGTTGCGTAAAATGTGTAATGTAGTGGATTACGTTACTAACTGCATTTTTGTCATGAAATCTGGAATCAGTAACAGAGTACATATTTTAAAGTAATCTAGCCAGCTCTGGTGTTTTCATAGTAGGAGTTAATCCAGTGGTGACGGATCACTGTGTGCACACCCATCCACCGTTAATCAACACTCATTTGCATAAGATTTACTGTTGAGTTGATGTTCGCTGTTCCTTTTACTGACTTTTGTTGAAAGGAATGATGTCCAATAGCGTTATGATAATCTAATGAGTATGACTCTTAAAGCTAATTCAGTCAGACGTGTGGTTTATTAGTAGTTCTCTTTGCCGTGGCTCCTTCGTATCAGCGCTGTGTGCGTTAAGATAGAATCAATCTACATTGTTGTTTACAAATAAATTCACAGCGTGCTCAAAAAGTGGTAAAATGTCATCTAAGCAGTTTACAAGTTCAGAAATCTAAAAATAAGAGTGATTGGCGGAGGACGAGCTCTCATTATGCTCTGCTTCAAGCACCAGGTGACATACAGTACATACAACTGAGGTGGCCCAAAACCTCCAAAATCCCTCATTGTCTCCGAATCTTTCTGATTATGACTTCTCAGTATATTCAGTGACAACTCTTGAACCGGGGTCTCCTCAGGAGGCATTAATAGGTGAAACTTCCAAATAAAAATGGAAGAAAATGTCTCTGAAACACTTACCACTAACACAAAAGTGAGCCTGCAGATCGATAGCTTTCCAGGGGCTAAACTACAGCACGCTGCCAGTCTGATAGAAAGAGATAAAGTAGAGACAAAGGTAGAAAAGATAGTCTTGGCTTTTGGCCTGAGTAACCGTACACAAAGACTACATATTTCAGCCATGAGAGAATGTGTTAGACTGATCCAGATGACACAGGAGAAACTACCTGATGCCCAGATCTGGATCCCACTGATTAACATTCCTCAGTCTCTCCCAGAGACAGAAAAATATTTTTAGATGACTTGAACAATTATATTAAAGAAAATTATTCCTTTATCCCTGCTCTACCAAAAGAACAGTTTCAGACAGAAAGCGATGGCCTACATTGGACTGCAGAAACAAGTAATATACTGAAACACTGGGCACAATATTTAAACTTATAGTGAGTGAACACCCTAGAAAGGGTGAACACAGACTCGTGAATCTTTCTAAACATTTTAGTGTCTCTCCCTCACAATCATCCCTGCTCATGAAGGGTCTAACATTTATTCCATCGGTCCAAAGAATAAACGATTCCAAACATCAACTCAGACTGGACTTACAAAAATATTATAGACAAACCAGATAAAAAAGTTTGTCGAGACAAACTTTAAGTTGGCTTGAGAAAGCCAGACCAGAAAGTTTTAAAAAGTTTGAAAAAGTTTAAAAAAAGTTTGAAAAGTTAAAAAAAGTTTAAGAAGTTTAAAAAGTTTAAGTTTGAAAAGTTTGGGAAGTTTTAAGTTTGACGGTTTTCAGTCTGAATTAGTTTGAAGTTTAGCGTAGTTTTAAAAGTTTAAAGTTTGATGGATAGATAGATAGATAGATAGATAGATAGATAGATAGATAGATAGATAGATAGAAAGATAGATAGATAGATAGATAGATAGATAGATAGATAGATAGATAGATAGATAGATAGAAAGATAGATAGATAGATAGATAGATAGATAGATAGATTCTAAGAACCTCAGAGTGGTTGCTAGGGTATTTAGAGTGGTTGCTATGATGGTTGCTAGGCAAGCTCTGGTGGTTGCTAAGGCTGTTGCTAAGGTGTTGCTATGCGATTGCTATGTTACTCAGGGTGGTTGCTAAGGTGTTGCTATGTGTTTGCTAGGGTGTCCAGGGTGGTTGCTAGGGTATTGCTTAGCGGTTGCTAGGGTGTTGCTATGGTACCCAGAGTGGTTGCTAAGGTGTTTCTATGTGGTTGCTAGGGTACTCAGGGTGGTTGGTAAGTTGTTGCTAGGGTACCCGGGGTGGTTGCTAGGGTGTTGCTATGCGGTTTCTAGGGTACCCTGGGTGGTTACTAAGGTGTTTCTATGCGGTTGCTAGAGTACTCAGGGTGGTTAATAAGGTGTTGCTATGCGGTTGCTAAGGTACTCTGGGTGGTTGCTAAGGTGTTGCTATGCGGTTGCTAGGGTGCCCAGGGTGATTGCTAAGGTGTTGCTATGCGGTTGCTAAGATACCCAGAGTGGTTGCTAAGGTGTTGCTATGCGGTTGCTAGGGTACTTGGGCTGGTTGCTAGGGTGTTGCTATGCGGTTGCTAAGGTATCTGGGGTGGTTGCTAAGGTGTTGCTATGTGGTTGCTAGGGTACCCAGGTTGGTTGCTAAGGTGTTGCTATGTGGTTGCTACAGTACCCGGGGCGGTTGCTAGGGTGTTGCTATTCGGTTACTAGGGTACTTGGGGTGGTTGCTAAGGTGTTGCCCTGTGGTTGCTATGGTACCCCTTGTGGTTGCTAGGGTGTTAGTAGCATGTTTTTAACACGATTAGCAAGTTACTAGCATGTTACCAGCATGATTAGCATGTTACTAGCATGTTACTAGCATATTTCTAGCATGATTAACAAGTTACTAGCATGTTTCTACGATGATTAGCATGTTGTTAACATGATTAGCAAGTTACTAGCATGTTGCTAGCACATTTCTGGCATGATTAGCATGTTAATAGCATGTTGTTAGCATGATTAGCAAGTTACTAGCATGTTTCTAGAATGATTAGCATGTTTTTAGCATGTTTCTAGGATGAATAGCATGTTGTTAGCATGACTAGCAAGTTACTAGCATGTTACTAGCATTTTTCTAGCATGATTAGCATGTTACTATCATGATTAGCAAGTTACTAGCATGTTGCTAGCAGATAGATAGATAGATAGATAGATAAATAGATAGATAGATAGATAGAGTCAATAATAGATAGATAGATAGATAGATAGATAGATAGATATAGTCAATAATAGATAGATAGATAGATAGATAGAGTCAATGATAGATAGATAGATAGATAGATAGATAGA
Organism: Spinibarbus caldwelli; assembly: GCA_039654775.1. Lineage (NCBI taxonomy): Eukaryota > Metazoa > Chordata > Actinopteri > Cypriniformes > Cyprinidae > Spinibarbus > Spinibarbus caldwelli. The sequence goes on from CM077230.1 coordinate 36,555,367, forward strand.
TAGAGTCAATAATAGATAGATAGATAGATAGATAGATAGATAGATAGATAGATAGATAGATAGATAGATAGATACATGATAGTCAGTGATTGATAGATAGATAGATAGATAGATAGATAGATAGATAGATAGATAGATAGATATAGTCAGGTGATAGATACATAGATAAATAGATAGATAGATAGATAGAGTCAATGATAGATAGATAGATAGATAGATAGATAGATAGATAGATATAGTCAGGTGATAGATAGATAGATAGATAGATAGATAGATAGATAGATAGATAGATAGATAGATAGATAGAGTCAATGATAGATAGATAGATAGATAGATAGATAGATAGATAGATAGATAGATAGAGTCAATGATAGATAGATAGATAGATAGATAGATAGATAGATAGATAGATATAGTCAGGTGATAGATAGATAGATAGATAGATAGATAGATAGAAATAGTCAGATAATCGATAGATAGATAGATAGATAGATAGATAGATAGATAGATTAGAAATATTAGATAGATGAGTTTGAATGAGTTTGAATGGGTTAGAAATAGTACATAGAAGGGCAGTCTGATTGAGTCTAATGGATTTCAGTGTGTTTAGATTTGAATTTTTGACAGTTGGAGTTTGAATAGTCTTGGCCCATCTGAACATTCCGTCAATGTAAGTCTATGGGATTTTTATGATTTTTAATCTTCATTTTTATGAAAACCGTAAGTCCGATCAGTTAGAAAAGATATAGCACACCCGGTGAGATCAGTCTGAAGATCTGGGCTGAGTTTGGAGTTTGTAGAGTTAAAGCTCTAGGAGGAGTTAGAGTCAGAAATTTTAGTCTCAGAAGAATAATAATAACTAGATAAAAAAGTTTGTCAAGACAAACTTTAAGTTGGCTTGAGAAAGCCGGACCAGAAAGTTTGAAAAAGTTTGAAAAGTTTAAAAAAGTTTGAAAAGTTAAAAAAAGTTTAAGAAGTTTAAAAAGTTTAAGTTTGAAAAGTTTGGGAAGTTTTAAGTTTGACGGTTTTCAGTCTGAATTAGTTTGAAGTTTAGCGTAGTTTTAAAAGTTTAAAGTTTGATAGATAGATAGATAGATAGATAGATAGATAGATAGATAGATAGATAGATAGATAGGCTCAGATTATAGATAGACAGACAGACAGACAGACAGACAGACAGATAGATAGATAGATAGATAGATAGATAGATAGACAGATAGATTCTAAGGGCCTCAGAGTGGTTGCTAGGGTACTTAGAGTGGTTGCTATGATGGTTGCTAGGCTAGCTCTGGTGGTTGCTAAGGCGGTTGCTAAGGTGTTGCTATGCGGTTGCTATGTTACTCAGGGTGGTTGCTAAGGTGTTGCTATGTGGTTGCTAGGGTGTCCAGGGTGGTTGCTAGGTTATTGCTTAGCGGTTGCTAGGGTGTTGCTATGGTACCCAGGGTGGCTGCTAAGGTGTTGCTATGCGGTTGCTAGGGTACCCGGAGTGGTTGCTAAGGTGTTTCTATGTGGTTGCTAGGGTACTCAGGGTGGTTACTAAGTTGTTGCTAGGGTGCCCGGGGTGGTTGCTAGGGTATTGCTTAGCGGTTGCTAGGGTGTTGCTATGGTACCCAGGGTGGTTGCTAAGGTGTTGCTATGCGGTTGCTAGGGTACCCGGAGTGGTTGCTAAGGTGTTTCTATGTGGTTGCTAGGGTACTCAGGGTGGTTACTAAGTTGTTGCTAGGGTACCCGGGGTGGTTGCTAGGGTGTTGCTATGCGGTTGCTATGGTACCCAGGGTGGTTGCTAAGGTTTTCCTATGCGGTTGCTAGGGTACTCAGGGTGGTTGCTAAGGTGTTGCTATGCGGTTGCTAGGGTACTCTGGGTGGTTGCTGAGGTGTTGCTATGCGGTTGCTAAGGTGTTGCTATGCGGTTGCTAGGGTACTCTGGGTGGTTGCTAAGTTGTTGCTAGGGTACCCGGGGTGGTTGCTAGGGTGTTGCTATGCGGTTGCTAGGGTACCCAGGGTGGTTGCTAAGGTTTTCCTATGCGGTTGCTAGGGTACTCAGGGTGGTTGCTAAGGTGTTGCTATGCGGTTGCTAGGGTACTCTGGGTGGTTGCTGAGGTGTTGCTATGCGGTTGCTAAGGTGTTGCTATGCGGTTGCTAGGGTACTCTGGGTGGTTGCTAAGGTGTTGCTATGCGGTTGCTATGTTGCCCAGGGTGATTGCTAAGGTATTGCTATGCGGTTGTTAGGGTACTTGGGCTGGTTGCTAGGGTGTTGCTATGTGGTTGCTAAGGTATCTGGGGTGGTTGCGAGGGTGTTGCTATGTGGTTGCTAGGGTACACTGGGTGGTTGCTATGCGGTTGCTAGGGTACCCAGGTTGGTTGCTAAGGTGTTGCTATGCGGTTGCTACAGTACCCAGGGCGGTTGCTAGGGTGTTGCTATTCGGTTACTAGGATTCTTGGTGTGGTTGCTAAGGAGTTGCCCTGTGGTTGCTACGGTCCCCCGTGTGGTTGCTTGGGTGTTAGTAGCATGTTTTTAACATGATTAGCAAGTTACTAGCATGTTACCAGCATGATTAGCATATTACTAGCATGTTGCTAGCATATTTCTAGCATGATTAGCGAGTTACTAGCATGTTTCTAGGATGATTAGCTTGTTGTTAACATGTTTCTAGGATGATTAGCATGTTGTTAACATGATTAGCAAGTTACTAGCATGTTGCTAGCACATTTCTGGCATGATTAGCATGTTAATAGTATGTTGTTAGCATGGTTAGCAAGTTACTAGCATGTTTCTAGAATGATTAGCATGTTTTTAGCATGTTTCTAGGATGACTAGCATGTTGTTAGCATGACTAGCAAGTTACTAGCATGTTACTAGCATTTTTCTAGCATGATTAGCATGTTACTATCATGATTAGCAAGTTACTAGCATGTTGCTAGCAGATAGATAGATAGATAGATAGATAGATAGATAGATAGATAGATAGATAGATAGATAGAAATAGATCGTAGATAGATAGATAGATAGATAGATAGATAGATAGATAGATAGATAGATAGAGTCAGATGATATAGATAGATAGCATCAGATTATAGAGAGATAGATAGATAGATAGAGTCAGATGATAGATAGATAGATAGATAGATAGATAGATAGATAGATAGATAGATAGATATAGTCAGATTGTAGATAGATAGATAGATAGATAGATAGATAGAGTCAATGATATATATATATAGATAGATAGATAGATAGATAGATAGAAAGATAGATAGATAGATAGATAGATTAGAAATGTTAGATAGATGAGTTTGAATGAGTTTGAATGGGTTAGAAATAGTACATAGAAGGGCAGTCTGATTGAGTCTAATGGGCTTCAGTGTGTTTAGATTTGAATTTTTGACAGTTGGAGTTTGAATAGTCTTGGCCCATCTGAACATTCCGTCAATGTAAGTCTATGGGATTTTTATGATTTTTAATCTTCATTTTTATGAAAACCGTAAGTCCGATCAGTTAGAAAAGATATAGCAACTAACTTCAGATCAGTCTGAAGATCTGGGCTGAGTTTGGAGTCTGTAGAGTTAAAGCTCTAGGAGGAGTTAGAGTTGATAATTTAGTCTCAGAAGAATAATAATAATAACTAGATAAAAAAGTTTGTCGAGACAAACTTTAAGTTGGCTTGAGAAAGCTGGACCAGAAAGTTTTAAAAAGTTTGAAAAGTTTAAAAATTTCAAAAAGTTTAAGAAGTTTAAGAAAAAAATTAAGTTTCAGTCTGAAACAGTTTAATGTTTAAAGTAGTTTTAAAAGCTTAAAGTTTAGATGTTTTGAAGGCAATGCAGTCTGTCAGTGATAGATAGATAGATAGATAGATAGATAGATAGATAGATAGATAGATAGAATTAGTCAGATGATAGATAGATAGATAGATAGATAGACAGATAGATAGATAGATAGACAGATAGATAGATAGATAGATAGATAGATAGACACATAGATAGATAGATAGATAGATAGAATTAGTCAGATGATAGATAGATAGATAGATAGATAGACAGATAGATAGATAGATAGACAGATAGATAGATAGATAGATAGATAGATAGACAGATAGATAGATAGATAGACAGATAGATAGATAGATAGATAGATAGATAGACACATAGATAGATAGATAGATAGATAGATAGATAGATAGATAGATAGATAGATCTGCTAAGATATATAGATTCTAAGATAGATAGATCTGAGGCCAACTAAGGACCTCAGAGTGGTTGCTAGGGTATTCTAAGTGGTTGCTAGGATGTTGATATGTGTTAGCTAAGGTGCTCCTGATTGTTGCTAGGGTGTTGCTATGTGGTTGCTAGGGTACTTGGGGTGGTTGCTAGGGTGTAGCTATGCGGTTGCTAAGGTACCCAGATCGGTTGCTAGGGTGTTGCTATGTGGTTGCTAGGGTACCTGGGGCGGTTGCTATGGTAATGTTATGCGGTTGCTAGGGTATCTAGGACGGTTGCTAGGGTGTTGCTATGCGGTTGCTATGGTACTTAGGGTGGTTGCTAAGGTGTTACTATGCGGTTGCTATGGTATTCAGGGTGGTTGCTAAGGTGTTGTTATGCGGTTGCTAGGGTGTCCAGGGTGGTTGCTAGGGTTTTGCTATGTGGTTTCTAGAGTACTCTGGGAGGTTGCTAGGGTTTTGCTATACGGTTGCTAGGGTATCTGGTGCGGTTGCTAGGGTACCTAGGATGGTTGCTAGGGTGTTGCTATGCAGTTGCTATGGTACTCAGGGTGGTTGCTAAGATGTTGCTATGTGGTTGCTATGGTACTCAGGGTGGTTGCTAAGGTGTTGCTATGCGGTTGCTAGGGTGTCCAAGGTGGTTGCTAGGTTGTTGCTCTGGGGTTGCTAGGGTTCTTGGGATGGTTGCTAGGGAGTTGCTAGGGTACACTGAGTGCTTGCTAAGCTGTTGCTATGCGGTTGCTAGGGTACCTTGGGTGGTTGCTTAGGTGTTGCTATGCGGTTGCTGCGGAACCCGGGGCGGTTGTTAAGGTGTTGCTAAGCGGTTGGTATGGTACCCCGTGTGGTTGCTAGGTTGTTACTAGCATGTTGTTAACATGATTAGCAAGTTGCTAGCATGTTACAAGCATGATTAGCATCTTACTAGCATATTGCTAGCACATTTCTAGCATGATTAGCAATCTAGTAGCATGTTTCTAGGATGATTAGCATGTTGTTAGCATGTTTCTAGGATGATTAGCATGTAGATAACATGATTAGCAAGTTACTAGCATGTTGCTAGTACATTTCTGGCATGATTAGCACGTTACAATCATGTTGTTAGCATGATTAGCAAGTTGCTAGTATGTTGCTAGCATGTTTCTAACAATTTGCTAGCATGACTAGCAAGTGACTAGCATGTTGTTAGCATGACTAGCAAGTGACTAGCATGTTTGCTAGCATGACTAGCAAGTGACTAGCATGTTACTAGCATGATTAGCAAGTGACTTGCATGTTGTTAGCATGACTAGCAAGTGACTAGCATGTTTGCTAGCATGATTAGCAAGTTACTAGCATGTTGTTAGCATGACTAGCAAGTTACTAGCATTTTTCTAGCATGATTAGCATGTTACTATCATGATCAGCAAGTTACTAGCATGTTGCTAGCAGATAGATAGATAGATAGATAGATAGATAGATAGAAATAGTCAGATTGTAGATAGATAGATAGATAAATAGATAGATAGAAATAATCAGATAGATAGATAGATAGATAGATAGATAGATAGAAATAATCAGATAGATAGATAGATAGATAGATAGATAGATAGAAATAATCAGATAGATAGATAGATAGATAGGTAGATAGATAGATAAATAGAAAGAAATAGTCAGATTGTACATAGATAGATGGATAGATAGATAGATAGATAGATAGATAGATAGATAGATAGATAAGAAATATTAGATAGATGAGTTTGAATGAGTTTGAATGGGTTAGAAATAGTACATAGAAGGGCAGTCTGATTGAGTCTAATGGGCTTCAGTGTGTTTAGATTTGAATTTTTGACAGTTGGAGTTTGAATTGTCTTGGCCCATCTGAACATTCCGTCAATGTAAGTCTATGGGATTTTTATGATTTTTAATCTTCATTTTTATGAAAACCGTAAGTCCGATCAGTTAGAAAAGATATAGCAACTAACTTCAGATCAGTCTGAAGATCTGGGCTGAGTTTGGAGTATGTAGAGTTAAAGCTCTAGGAGGAGTTAGAGTTGATAATTTTAGTCTCAGAAGAATAATAATAATAACTAGATAAAAAAGTTTGTCGAGACAAACTTTAAGTTGGCTTG
>CM077230.1:36564188-36596688 GCA_039654775.1 Spinibarbus caldwelli
CGAACCTATAACAAAAGTGTCCCTCGTGGGTCCAAATGTCCCGAAGGCATTCAACGTTAATTTTTTTTCAGTCCTGAAATTCTTTTTTATCTATTTTTAAAAAAAAAAAAAAAAAGGTAGGTTTTGTTATTATTTTTGGTGATTTATTTTATTTTATTTTCCTTAAATTCTGAATTTTTTATGGAAATTAGCATATTTGCATACATAATTTCACCAAAAAAAACACAAAAAAAACAAAAAAACAAAAAAAAAACAAAGACACAATTTCTACTTTAATCATCATTATCCATCAGGAACTGGGTCACTGAGTGTCTCTGAGGCCATCTGGCTGGGAAAAATGACAAAATTGCATTTATATTTTCAGCCACTAGATGGGCCTATTGAACCCTATGGAGATTCTCAACAGAGCTCAACCAGTGAAATCTTCAAAACTACACCAACTTCAGGCTTCATTTAGCTTTCAGATATATCTCAAGGCTTTCAGATATATATAAAAACATTTAAAAATATATATATATATGTAAAAATAAATAAAAATAAATAAATAAATAAAATTATACTGGATTTTAATCCAAACATATGTATAGCCATACATTTTCATAAATATGAAATAAATATAAAAGATCAATTTAAAAATATAAATATGATATCAAATCATTAGTCTTTACCTCTTCCCTCAAATTTATAAATGAATGGCTCTCTATGGGCCTCTGCTGGATATATATATGGTCATTACACTATTCTTTCAAAAACTGATTTCTACAAGTTTTTCTCTAACCACCAGATGGCAGAATTGTACACCTAACACCCAGATCAATCTCCAGAAACAATTTAAATTAAATTTAGATCATCATTTAAGAGATTTATTCATAAAAAATTTAATATTTCACATGCAAGCTAATGGTGTAGTTGAGGATTTTTGTGGTAAACAGGTACAAAAGTACTTCATTTCTCCCAAAACACAGCATTAATGTATAGATGAGAAGTAAACAAAAAAAAAAAAAGGATATATTATTTGTATGATTAAAAATTTATAAATGTTTTACAATTACTCTTTCAATTTTGGGGTCATATTGACCCCAAAGGACACAGGTGTAAACAGGAAAAACAGGTCTTATGAGGGTTAAGAAATAATGCTAATACAAATGCGAATAAATGCAGTGTATATATTATATATTTCACATTTTCTGTCTATTTCTTGTGTGCGTGTGTTTGTGTATGTGTTAAATAGGGAAGGTATGTTTGTTTGTTTGTTTGTGTGTGTGTGTGTGTGTGTGTGTGTGTGTGCGTGTCTGTGTGTGTGTGTGTGTGTGTGTGTGTGTGTGTGTGTGTGAGAGATAGATCTCAGATAGATAGATAGATAGATAGATAGATAGAAAGTCAGATAATAGATAGATAGATGATAGATAGAAATAGTCAGATAATAGATAGATAGATAGATAGATAGATAGATAGATAGATAGATAGATAGAAATAGTCAGATAATAGATAGATAGAAAGATAGATAGATAGATAGATAGATAGATAGATAGATAGAGTCAGATGATAGATAGATAGATAGATAGATAGATAGATAGATAGATAGATAGATAGAGTCAGATGATAGATAGATAGATAGATAGATAGATAGATAGATAGATAGATAGATAGATAGATAAATTAGAAATATTAGATAGATGAGTTTGAATGAGTTTGAATGGGTTAGAAATAGTACATAGAAGGGCAGTCTGATTGAGTCTAATGGGCTTCAGTGTGTTTAGATTTGAATTTTTGACAGTTGGAGTTTGAATAGTCTTGGCCCATCTGAACATTCCGTCAATGTAAGTCTATGGGATTTTTATGATTTTTAATCTTCATTTTTATGAAAACCGTAAGTCCGATCAGTTAGAAAAGATATAGCAACTAACTTCAGATCAGTCTGAAGATCTGGGCTGAGTTTGGAGTCTGTAGAGTTAAAGCTCTAGGAGGAGTTAGAGTTGATAATTTAGTCTCAGAAGAAGAATAATAAATATATAGATAGATAAAACAACTAAAATGGCTAAATAAAAAATAATAAATAAATAAATAATAATAAATTGTTAGTTTGGCATGTTTAAACCCTCATCCATCCCTCCCGAACCTATAACAAAAGTGTCCCTCGTGGGTCCAAATGACCCGAAGGCATTCAACGTTAATTTTTTTTTTTTTTTCAGTCCTGAAATTCTTTTTTTATCTATTTAAAAAAAAAAAAAAAGGAGATTTTGTTATTATTTTTGGTGATTTATTTTATTTTATTTTCCTTAAATTCTGAATTTTTTATGGAAATTAGCATATTTGCATACATAATTTCACCAAAAAAAAAAAAAAACAAAACAAACAAACAAAGACACAATTTCTACTTTAAACATCATTATCCATCAGGAACTGGGTCACTGAGTGTCTCTGAGGCCATCTGGCTGGGAAAAATGACAAAAAATTGCATTTATATTTTCAGCCACTAGATGGGCCTATTGAACCCTATGGAGATTCTCAACAGAGCTCAAACAGTGAAATCTTCAAAACTACACCAACTTCAGGCTTCATTTAGCTTTCAGATATATCTCAAGGCTTTCAGATATATATAAAAACATTTAAAAATATATATATATGTAAAAATAAATAAAAATAAATAAATAAATAAAATTATACTGGATTTTAATCCAAACATATGTATAGCCATACATTTTCATAAATATAAAAGATAAATTTAAAAATATAAATATGATATCAAATCATTAGTCTTTACCTCTTCCCTCAAATTTATAAATGAATGGCTCTCTATGGGCCTCTGCTGGATATATATGGTCATTACACTATTCTTTCAAAAACTGATTTCTACAAGTTTTTCTCTAACCACCAGATGGCAGAATTGTACACCTTACACCTAGATCAATCTCCAGAAACAATTTAAATTAAATTTAGATCATCATTTAAGAGATTTATTCATAAAAATGTAATATTTCACATGCAAGCTAATAGTGTAGTTGAGGATTTTTGTGGTAAACAGGTACAAAAGTACTTCATTTCTCCCAAAACACAGCATTAATGTATAGATGAGAAGTAAAAAAAAAAAAAAAAAAAAAAAGATATATTATTTGTATGATTAAAAAATTATAAATGTTTTACAATTACTCTTTCAATTTTGGGGTCATATTGACCCCAAAGGACACAGGTGTAAACAGGAAAAACAGGTCTTATGAGGGTTAAGAAATAATGCTAATACAAATGCGAATAAATGCAGTGTATATATTATATATTTCACATTTTCTGTCTATTTCTTGTGTGCGTGTGTTTGTGTATGTGTTAAATAGGGAAGGTATGTTTGTTTGTTTGTTTGTTTCTGTGTGTGTGTGTGTGATAGATCTCAGATAGATAGATAGATAGATAGATAGATAGATAGAGAGTCAATGATAGATAGATAGATAGATAGATAGATAGATAGATAGATAGATAGATAGAGAGTCAATGATAGATAGATAGATAGATAGATAGATAGATAGATAGATAGATAGAGTCAGATGATAGATAGATAGATAGATAGATAGATAGATAGATAGATAGATAAGAAATATTAGATAGATGAGTTTGAATGAGTTTGAATGGGTTAGAAATAGTACATAGAAGGGCAGTCTGATTGAGTCTAATGGGCTTCAGTGTGTTTAGATTTGAATTTTTGACAGTTGGAGTTCACGGAATGTTCAGACTATTCAATGTAAGTCTATGGGATTTTTTATTATTTTTAATCTTAATTTTTATGAAAACCGTAAGTCCGATCAGTTAGAAAAGATATAGCAACTCGAGTCAGACCAGTCTGAAGATCTGGGCTGAGTTTGGAGTTTGTAGAGTTAAAACTCTAGGAGGAGTAGCAGTCAGAAATTTTAGTCTCAGAAGAAGAATAATAATAATAATAATAATAATAATAATAAGTTTAAATAGGATTTCAGTAAGTTGGCTTTCTCAAGCCAACTTAATAATAATAATAATAAGTTTAAATAGGATTTCAGTAAGTTGGCTTTCTCAAGCCAACTTAATAATAAGAAGTTTAAATAGGATTTCAGTAAGTTGGCTTTCTCAAGCCAACTTAACTAGATAAAAAAGTTTGTCGAGACAAACTTTAAGTTGGCTTGAGAAAGCCGGACCAGAAAGTTTTAAAAAGTTTGAAAAGTTTAAAAAAGTTTGAAAAGTTAAAAAAAGTTTAAGAAGTTTAAAAAGTTTAAGTTTGAAAAGTTTGGGAAGTTTTAAGTTTGACGGTTTTCAGTCTGAATTAGTTTGAAGTTTAGCGTAGTTTTAAAAGTTTAAAGTTTGATAGCTAGATAGCTAGATAGATAGATAGATAGATAGATAGGCTCAGATTATAGATAGACAGACAGATAGATAGATAGATAGATAGATAGATAGATAGATAGATAGATAGATAGATAGATAGATAGATAGATAGATTCTAAGGAGCTCAGAGTGGTTGCTAGGGTACTTAGAGTGGTTGCTATGATGGTTGCTAGGCTAGCTCTGGTGGTTGCTAAGGCGGTTGCTAAGGTGTTGCTATGTGGTTGCTATGTTACTCAGGGTGGTTGCTAAGGTGTTTTCTAGGGTGTCCAGGGTGGTTGCTAGGGTATTGCTTAGTGGTTGCTAGGGTGTTGCTATGGTACCCAGAGTGATTGCTAAGGTGTTTCTATGTGGTTGCTAGGGTACTCAGGGTGGTTGCTAAGTTGTTGCTAGGGTACCCGGGGTGGTTGCTAGGGTGTTGCTATGCGGTTGCTAGGGTATCCTGGATAGTTGCTAAGGTGTTTCTATGCGGTTGCTAGGGTACTCAGGGTGGTTAATAAGGTGTTGCTATGCGGTTGCTAGGGTACTCTGGGTGGTTGCTAAGGTTTTGCTGTGCGGTTGCTAAGGTACCCAGGGTGGTTGCTAAGGTGTTGCTATGCGGTTGCTAGGGTACTCTGGGTGGTTGCTAAGGTGTTGCTATGCGGTTGCTAGGGTGCCCAGGGTGATTGCTAAAGTGTTGCTATGCGGTTGCTAAGATACCCGGAGTGGTTGCTATGGTGTTGCTATGCGGTTGCTAGGGTACTTGGGCTGGTTGCTAGGGTGTTGCTATGCGGTTGCTAAGGTATTTGGGGTGGTTGCCAGGGTGTTGCTATGTGGTTGCTAGGGTACACTGGGTGGTTGCTATGTGGTTGCTAGGGTACCCAGGTTGGTTGCTAAGGTGTTGTTATGCGGTTGCTACAGTACCCGGGGCGGATGCTAGGGTGTTGCTATTCGGTTACTAGGGTACTTGGGGTGGTTGCTAAGGTGTTGCCCTGTGGTTGTTACGGTACCCCGTGTGGTTGCTAGGGTGTTAGTAGCATGTTTTTAACATGATTAGCAAGTTACTAGCATGTTACCAGCATGATTAACATGTTACTAGCATGTTGCTAGCATATTTGTAGCATGATTAGCAAGTTACTAGCATGTTTCTAGGATGATTAGCATGTTGTTAGCATGTTTCTAGGATGATTAGCATGTTGTTAACATGAATAGCAAGTTACTAGCATGTTGCTAGCACATTTCTGGCATGATTAGCATGTTACTACCATGTTGTTAGCATGATTAGCAAGTTACTAGCATGTTTCTAGAATGATTAGCATGTTTTTAGCATGTTTCTAGGATGATTAGCATGTTGTTAGCATGACTAGCAAGTAACTAGCATGTTACTAGCATTTTCTAGCATGATTAGCAAGTTACTAGCATGTTACTAGCAGATAGATAGATAGATAGAAAGACAGATTGTAGATAGATAGATAGATAGATAGATAGATAGATAGATAGATAGAAATAGATCGTAGATAGATAGATAGATAGAAAGATAGAGTCAGATGATATAGATAGATAGCATCAGATTATAGATAGATAGATAGATAGATAGATAGATAGAGTCAGATGATAGATAGATAGATAGATGATAGATAGATACATAGAAATAGTCAGATAATAGATAGATAGATAGATAGATAGATAGATAGATAGATAGATAGAGTCAGATTATAGATAGATAGATAGATAGATAGATAGATAGATAGATAGATAGATTAGAAATATTAGATAGATGAGTTTGAATGAGTTTGAATGGGTTAGAAATAGTACATAGAAGGGCAGTCTGATTGAGTCTAATGGGCTTCAGTGTGTTTAGATTTGAATTTTTGACAGTTGGAGTTTGAATAGTCTTGGCCCATCTGAACATTCCGTCAATGTAAGTCTATGGGATTTTTATGATTTTTAATCTTCATTTTTATGAAAACCGTAAGTCCGATCAGTTAGAAAAGATATAGCAACTAACTTCAGATCAGTCTGAAGATCTGGGCTGAGTTTGGAGTCTGTAGAGTTAAAGCTCTAGGAGGAGTTAGAGTTGATAATTTAGTCTCAGAAGAATAATAATAATAACTAGATAAAAAAGTTTGTCAAGACAAACTTTAAGTTGGCTTGAGAAAGCCGGACCAGAAAGTTTTAAAAAGTTTGAAAAGTTTAAAAAAGTTTGAAAAGTTTTAAAAAGTTTGAAAAGTTTTAAAAAGTTTGAAAAGTTTAAAAAAAGTTTAAGAAGTTTAAAAAGTTTAAGTTTGAAAAGTTTGGGAAGTTTTAAGTTTGACGGTTTTCAGTCTGAATTAGTTTGAAGTTTAACGTAGTTTTAAAAGTTTAAAGTTTGATAGATAGATAGATAGATAGATAGATAGATAGATAGATAGATAGATAGATAGATACATAGATACATAGATAGGCTCAGATTATAGATAGACAGACAGACAGACAGATAGATAGATAGATAGATAGATAGATAGATAGATAGATTCTAAGGACCTCAGAGTGGTTGCTAGGGTACTTAGAGTGGTTGCTATGATGGTTGCTAGGCTAGCTCTGGTGGTTCCTAAGGCGGTTGCTAAGGTGTTGCTATGCGGTTGCTATGTTACGAAGGGTGGTTACTAAGGTGTTGCTATGTGGTTGCTAGGTTGTCCAGGGTGGTTGCTAGGGTATTGCTTAGTGGTTGCTAGGGTGTTGCTATGGTACCCAGGGTGGTTGCTAAGGTGTTGCTATGCGGTTGCTAGGGTACCCGGAGTGGTTGCTAGGGTGTTTCTATGTGGTTGCTAGGGTACTCAGGGTGGTTACTAAGTTGTTGCTAGGGTACTCAGGGTGGTTGCTAAGGTTTTGCTATGCGGTTGCTAGGGTACTCTGGGTGGTTGCTGAGGTGTTGCTATGCGGTTGCTAAGGTACCCAGGGTGGTTGCTAAGGTGTTGCTATGCGGTTGCTAGGGTACTCTGGGTGGTTGCTAAGGTGTTGTTATGCGGTTGCTAGGGTGCCCAGAGTGATTGCTAAGGTGTTGCTATGCGGTTGCTAGGGTACTTGGGCTGGTTGCTAAGGTGTTGCTATGTGGTTGCTAAGGTATCTGGGGTGGTTGCTAGGGTGTTGCTATGTGGTTGCTAGGGTACACTGGGTGGTTGCTATGCGGTTGCTAGAGTACCCGGGTTGGTTGCTAAGGTGTTGCTATGCGGTTGCTACAGTACCCGCGGCGGTTGCTAAGGTGTTGCTATTCGGTTACTAGGATTCTTGGTGTGGTTGCTAAGGTGTTGCCCTGTGGTTGCTACGGTCCCCCGTGTGGTTGCTTGGGTGTTAGTAGCATGTTGTTAACATGATTAGCAAGTTACTTGCATGTTACCAGCATGATTAGCATGTTACTAGCATGTTGCTAGCATATTTCTAGCATGATTAGCGAGTTACTAGCATGTTTCTAGGATGATTAGCTTGTTGTTAGCATGTTTCTAGGATGATTAGCATGTTGTTAGCATGACTAGCAAGTTACTAGCATGTTGCTAGCACATTTCTGACATGATTAGCATGTTACTAGCATGTTGTTAGCATGATTAGCAAGTTACTAGCATGTTTCTAGAATGATTAGCATGTTTTTAGCATGTTTCTAGGATGACTAGCATGTTGTTAGCATTACTAGCAAGTTACTAGCATGTTAATAGCATTTTCTAGCATGATTATTAAGTTACTAGCATGTTACTATCATGATTATTAAGTTACTAGCATGTTGCTAGCAGATAGATAGATAGATAGATAGATAGAAATAGATCGTAGATAGATAGATAGATAGATAGATAGATAGAGTCAGATAATAGATAGATAGATAGATAGATAGATAGATAGATAGATAGATTAGAAATATTAGATAGATGAGTTTGAATGAGTTTGAATGGGTTAGAAATAGTACATAGAAGGGCAGTCTGATTGAGTCTAATGGGCTTCAGTGTGTTTAGATTTGAATTTTTGACAGTTGGAGTTTGAATAGTCTTGGCCCATCTGAACATTCCGTCAATGTAAGTCTATGGGATTTTTATGATTTTTAATCTTCATTTTTATGAAAACAGTAAGTCCGATCAGTTAGAAAAGATATAGCAACTAACTTCAGATCAGTCTGAAGATCTGGGCTGAGTTTGGAGTCTGTAGAGTTAAAGCTCTAGGAGGAGTTAGAGTTGATAATTTAGTCTCAGAAGAATAATAATAATAATAATAATAATAAGAAGAAGTTTAAATAGGATTTCAGTAAGTTGGCTTTCTCAAGCCAACTTAATAATAATAAGAAGTTTAAATAGGATTTCAGTAAGTTGGCTTTCTCAAGCCAACTTAACTAGAATGTACATTTCCTGAAGAAAATGTGAGTGGTGCTTGCCGTGGCAAAACTCGGACACTGTAGACACCATGTGAGATAACACACACACACACACACTTTTTTTTTCCCCCAGATGAATGTTAAGCATCCTAAACTCAGCATATGCAGAGGAAGAGTTTGTGGACCGAGCTGCTGAGATGGAGATGCGCTCCAAGCTTGTAAATGATAACAGCGCAACACAAAGCGCGTCAGAGTTTATGTGTGTTCTCAAATGAAACCCAAACAAACAGCACACGCAATAAAAGACTGAATAATATAATGCAAGCACTATCAAAGGTTTTACCACAAAATTTCACCTCAAGAAGTATCGCGAGATCTTATGCGCTCCCAAAAGCCAGGTGAAATGGCTCTGTATTTATTTAACATGCACTGCATTGTTAATTTTGCTTGAAAAGATTGTTTTTATCGAAACCAAAAACGAACAATAATTTCATATATACTGCCTTTTAAAATTTCAAGTATTTTTTCAAATACTTTTTCATAAATATAGCTGTTTTCAAGGGTTTTCCAGGACTTAAATTTCAAAAAGTCAAATTCAAGTACTTCAAGCACTTTAAGCACCTTGTACAAACCCTGAATATTACAGATTTGCCTCATCACAATAGTCTGTGAACAAGGTCCATAGTGAAAGTGTGATTTCATTGGCTGTACAATCATGTACAAACGTTTATCTGTTTATGTACGGAACACAATGTGAAAGTGAAAGAGAGATGATTCCTTAGGCCCTGTGTGTGTGTGTGTGTGTGAGTGTGTGTGTGTGTGTGTGTGTGTGTGTGTGTGTGTGTGTGTGTGTGTGAAATGGTATATATGGTTTATGAGGACACAAATGTGTATAATTACATGGGTACTACAACGTGAAGGTGGTTTATGAGGACACTGCCTATGTCCCCGTAAACCAAAAGGCTTAAAAACATACTAAATGGTGTTTTTTTGAAAATCTAAAAATGCAGAAAGTTTCCTGTAAGGGGTAGGTTTAGGTGTAGGGTTGGTGTAGGGCAATAGCACATACAGTTTGTACAGTATAAAAACCATTACACCTATGGAGAGTCCCCGTAAACCACATATGCCAGACTCTGTGTATGTGTGTGTGTGTGTGTGTGTGTGTGTGTGTGTGTTGGAATATTTAGCATGTTTTAGCACTT
Source organism: Spinibarbus caldwelli (assembly GCA_039654775.1). Lineage (NCBI taxonomy): Eukaryota > Metazoa > Chordata > Actinopteri > Cypriniformes > Cyprinidae > Spinibarbus > Spinibarbus caldwelli. The sequence continues at coordinate 36,574,044 of CM077230.1, forward strand.
AGCTAATCATTATTAGCATGTAGCTATTCACTGCTAGCATGTGTAGCATGATGTTTGCTCTGAATCAAAAGAGCAAATGACATTTCTATTCAATGATATCCCTTTTGATCTGTTTAAATGGAGGTCTATGGGGTGGTTGCTAGGGTGCTGTAAGTGGTTGCTAGGGTGTGGCTATGAAGATCATAGGTCATTACTTATTGGTTACTTAAAAGATGAGTCAAATGAGTGTGTGTGAGTTACAGAGAGAGAGAGAGAAGGGGTTCCTAAGGGCCTGTGTGTGTGTGTGTGTGTGTGTGTGTGTGTGTGTGTGTGTGTGTGTGTGAGAAAGTGACAGTTGAGATTCAAATTCATGAACATTCCGCCATTATAAGTCAATGGGACTTTTTTGCCCGCTTTTTGTCTGCTGTGCGAACATCGTAGGTCCGATCGCTTAGAAAAGATATAGCACACCTCTCCTCAATGAGCCGGTCGATATGACACCTCATTCATGGGTCTGTGACAAACGGTGCAGGAGGAGTAGCGCGCCGAAGTTTTGTCCAGAAGAAGAATAAGAATAAGAATAAGAAGAAGAATAATAAGTATGCAAGATAACAATAGTGATGCCTTGCCTTTGGCAAGCACCACTAACTAGAATGTACATTTCCTGAAGAAAATGTGAGTGGTGCTTGCCGTGGCAAAACTCGGCACTAGGCCATCAGTAGAGCCTTCAGCATGATTGTAGAGAGCCAACTCCCATGTCTGTATGATGTTGTGGAGCTGAGATATGGCTTCTTTATTTTGCTATACGGTCACTAGGGTGCTCTATATGGTTGCTAGGGTGTAGCTGCACAGTCGCCATGGTAATTCTTACAGACTGGTTTCTCAGCCGAAACAAAAGATATCTATACCACTTTCTGGTGCTGAGAAATTGCTTATTCATGTGTTTGTTCAGTTGCTAAGGTACTCTAAATTGTTGCTATGGATTGGCTATACAGTTTATGGGATGATATTTAAAGACTATTTGACAGTCTGAATTAACAGAGCCCAACCCCATGTTTCTACAATGTTCTGGTGCTGAATAATTGTTTTTTAATGTCCTTTTACGGTTGCTAGGGTGCTGTAAGTGGTTGCTAGGGCATAGCTATGAAGTTGTCATGTCAGTACTTATTGGCTGCTTGATAGGTCGAGTCAAAAGAGCCCACCCCCAAGTCTCTGCGACCTCCTGATCCAAAGATATAATCTCATTAATTTTGTGCCAGTGTTAAGTCTATGGGACTTTTTCGCCCCAAATTTTTTCATCCACCAGACGAACATCGTACACTCAATTACTTATAAAAGATATAGCACACCTCTCCTCAATATGTCGCATGATTTGACATCTCATTCATTGGTCTACGACAAAAGGTGCAGGAGGAGTAGCGTGCCGAAGTTTTGTCCGGGCGAATAGTAATAACAATACTAGAATGTACATTTCCTGAAGAAAATGTGAGTGGTGCTTGCCGTGGCAAAACTCGGCACTAGGCCGTCAGTAGAGCCTTCAGCATGATTGTAGAGAGCCAACTCCCATGTCTGTATGATGTTGTGGAGCTGAGATATGGCTTCTTTATGTTGCTATACGGTCACTAGGGTGCTCTATATGGTTGCTAGGGTGTAGCTGCACAGTCGCCATGGTAATTCTTACAGACTGGTTTTTCAGCCGAAACAAAAGATATCTATACCACTTTCTGGTGCTGAGAAATTGCTTATTCATGTGTTTGTTCAGTCGCTAAGGTACTCTAAATTGTTGCTATGGATTGGCTTACAGTTTATGGGATGATATTTAAGGACTATTTGACAGTCTGAATCAACAGAGCCCAACCCCATGTTTCTACAATGTTCTGGTGCTGAATAATTGTTTGTTAATGTCCTTTTACGGTTGCTAGGGTGCTGTAAGTGGTTGCTAGGGCATAGCTATGAAGTTGTCATGTCAGTACTTATTGGCTGCTTGATAGGCCGAGTCAAAAGAGCCCACCCCCAAGTCTCTGCGACCTCCTGATCCAAAGATATAATCTCATTAATTTTGTGCCAGTGTTAAGTCTATGGGACTTTTTCGCCCAAATTTATTCATCCACCAGACGAACATCGTACACTCAATTACTTATAAAAGATATAGCACACCTCTCCTCAATATGTCAAATGATTTGACATCTCATTCATGGGTCTACGACAAAAGGTGCAGGAGGAGTAGCGTGCCGAAGTTTTGTCCGGGCGAATAGTAATAACAATACTAGAATGTACATTTCCTGAAGAAAATGTGAGTGGTGCTTGCCGTGGCAAAACTCAGCACTCGGTTGCTAGGTCGGCATGAGTGTTTTCCACGGCACTGCTATGCGGTTGCTAGGGTTCTCTATATGGTTGCTCTATATGGTTGCTAGGGTTCTCTATATGGTTGTCAGCTGCACAGTCGCCATGGTGATACTTACAGTCTGGTTTTTCAGCCCAAACAAGAGAGGCCACCCCCATATCTATACCACATTCTGGTGCTGAGAAATTGCTTATTCATGTGTTTGTTCAGTTGCTAAGGTACTCTAAATGGTTGCTATGGTATGGCTATACAGTTTATGGTATGGTATTTAAAGGCTATTCTGAATCAACAGAGCCCAAAGCCATGTTTCTACAATGTTTTGGTGCTGAAAAATAGTTTGTTAATGTCCTTTTACGGTTGCTAGGGTGCTGTAAGTGGTTGCTAGGGCATAGCTATGAAGTTGTCATGTCAGTACGTATTGGCTGCTTGATAGGCCGAGTCAAATGAGCCCTCCCCCAAGTTTCTGTGACCTCCTGATCCAGTATATTCTTTGACAAAAAAACAATAAAACATCATGTAATGTGGTTGAGGCCTTTATGGTCAATAAAATTGCCTTGGAATTATTAAAAAAAAAAGAGGCTTGCATAAAAGTTAAAATATATATTTATTCATACAAAAATAACCAGAACCAGAAACAAACTACAGACTACATTCACCGTGGGGAAAAATTGAGGAAGTCTGTCAGGTGGAATGGCTGAGGTAAAGCAAAGAGTTAAGAAGATAAAAGAGGAAGGGGGAGGAAGAGGAAGAGCTGTGACAGAACAGTGTGATGGATTTCCTTTTTACATTAACAAAAGTGCACATTAAACATCACATAAAGTATAAAAAGCCTGGACAAACCTTTGGTGGGAAATCCAAATCCAGCATCACCCTACTGGATTTGGACTTTCAGACACCAGGCAATGTTGTTTAAAAAAATGTACATTATATGTTTAGTTTATATTGAAGTTAAGTTACTAGTATTTTACAATATATATTAAAATGCGTTACTTTTTAAGTACACCTATGGGGTTAGTAGTTGTATTTACCTTATTTGAACAAGCCTCTTGCACGGCAGACAAAAATTGGAGCAGTCGGGGTAATTAAAAAACGGGCATGTGCTTGCGATCGTCTCTGCTGGAGAGTGGGCGGGACCCAACAGGGGCACGGGCGGCTTCACTTTTCTTCAATGAAAGAGAGTGAAGGTGCGTCGCCCATCTATTTTTTTTTTTTACAGTCTATGGTTGGCATAGATGATTTACGTTACAAATCTAGTGAGATAACACACACACACACACACACACACACACACACTTTTTTCCCCAGAATTGTGGACCAAACTGCTGAGATGAAGACACACTTGTGAATGATAGCAGTGCAACACAAAGCGCGTTAAAATTTATGTGCGTTCCAAAATGAAATATCGCGAGACCGCTTTGCACCTCAAGGAGTAATATCGCGAGATCTCGTGCGCTATCAAAAGCCAGGTGAAATGGCTATTTATTTAACACATGCTGCATTGTTAATTTTGCGTGAAAATATTTTTATCGAAACCAAAAATTTCATATATACGGCAAGTGCATTTTTGTTGCTTTCTGTAGCTTTACCAGACAGTAACATACTCTCATACATTTTTGCTTCATTACTGATTTTCATTTATCATTAAATAATTTTAACACAAAATATTTTAGAGAAAGTAGTATTGATTGCCGGCCACAGCTTTGTGAAGTGGACTGAGAGGAGAGCTGAGGTCACCTAACCTGCAGTGGATCTTCTGAGCTCTATGAAGCAGACCTTTCCGCACTCCAGAAACTTACCAATGCCACTGTGATTTTCTCTGGCATCACTGAGAGGTGATTTGAGGTGAGAGGTGTGGAAGAAGGCCGGAAGATGAACAAAGCCAGAAAGTTCATCAACATTGCCATGGCAAAATACACGACTGACACTGGTGGACTGTTCATTGATAAACAAACAAACACAGAAGAGAATTGAACTGTTCAGGTGGGATGGGGTTCATTTGTCAGACAAGGGAAATTATTATTTAAAAAAAAAAAAAAAAAACCTTATAAGTGCTATTAGTAAACTATGTATACTATGTATATCTACAAAATGTGTTCGTCCTTTTTTCCCTGTCAGGTGCATAAATGGTTAGATAAATGTGCATTATCTGTTGATTTTGCTCTCTTGACACAACCAATTTTTATCAATAACAGTGGTCAAATATCGAGGCTGGCATTTTGCGTCTTTCTAATGATACTCATCCAGATCAAGTAAGAGTGTGATCTTAGCAGGTTTAGAAGTTAAACAAAGTTTGCTTATTGGATTTGCAGACACTGTGGTCTTGAGATAAATAGTAAATAGACATATCTGATTTGCAGAATTATGATAAAAACAACAAATAAATATTTACACACAATGTGGTCTTCATTTACATAAGTATACATACCTTATTTAAAAGTAGGTTTTACAATCGTATTGTACCATCTATGAATATACCATTCAATAAAGACAAACATGCTGGATTTGCCAGTTCACCTAAAATGTTTATTAAAAAGTTTAAGAAAAGCACCTGTTATGCCAAATCTCGCCCCACCAATCCCGATCCCAGCCACGCAGCTAGATCCCATAGCTTTTAATTGGCTAACAGTAAATATTATTTTTTGTAATGTCATTAAAAAAACAAAAATACTATATTTATTGTATTACCGCTATTAAAATGATAAAAAATTAAGACAGAAACATTACTGTTGCAATAAGACAACTGTACTGTAAAATAAATTGATTTTTTTTTTTTCACAATACTAATATTATTTGTTATAAATTCTTAATTTTCAAAAAATTGAATTTTTTCAAACCCTCAGTATTTATTTTTTTGTAGTTTGACACTGAAAACACCAGATTATAAAATGGACAAACTTCACCCTGCAAATACATCAGAATATATATATAGATAATTATACATAAATAAATAAAGATATATTTACTATAATATACATGATCATGCATATAAATATAGATACATATAGATTTTTAGATAAGTATTATATTTTTAGATACGTATATATACGTTTTTGATTGTCACTAAGACATAACATGATTTAATTTAGTTTTTTAATTAATTGTGCAGCCCTGGTTATTTAATTAAATTTTTATTTGATTAAAAACGTCCGTTTTGAAAACCCTGGTTGGAAAGGACCCGAGAGAGAGAGATGGGATTTGGCACAACACCCCCAGTGAGCAAGCCAATGGCGACGGTGGCAAGGAAAAAACTCCATAAAGTTAGGAGATAAAAAACCTTGAGAGGAACCAGACTCAGCAGGGGGGACCCATCCTCCTCTGGCACGACGCACACATTTCAACAACACATTCATTTTACTTACTTAATATGTGAAATATTAATATATTTAGAAATTAAACCAATTATATAATATGGTCAAACAATTTATAAACATATTAAGATTAATTAGTCATCCAATTATTAGATGAAGGAAGCATCTCCCGCCATCTAGCCACTCGTCGTACAGGCTGGATATCCTGTGGTAAAACAGATGTGACACTGTTAGTGAATTTATTTGAATTGACTCCACAAGACTTATGGAGAACAAAGTTTGAAAGACAGGTCTGATTTATGTCTTGCAAGAGATTTTTCTTCTGAGAACCATTTACAATTTAAAGCTTTCACACCAAAACAGTGCATACAGACTGAAACACTCGATCTTACAGGAGTATTTATAAACTTTACCTGCTTTAGTATGCTTATTTCTCTCCTTCTTCTGTCTTCAGCATCGTCCTTGCTTTGGTCTTCAGTGCCATACACAGTTTGTCCCATCCTGTAAATATTAAATGAATAATGGGATCACTGCATATGCAAATACTAATGAACCAATAAAATAAAAGCAAATTCATAACTAAACTTTACACAAAGGTCACAAAGCAATTACCTTACAAACTTCAAAACCAATTCTAATCTCATGCTTACCACTGGTAGTCAGATTGTCATCATCATTGTAGCACACTTGATCTTCTCAGGCATTCTGTCTTCAACTGCACAATTGCTGAAAAACATCAAAACCAAAATTAGATTAGGATTAACATTTTTCTACAAATGTGGTTATGATGTGCAGTAGTACAGTGATTGAAGCTCAATGTTTAAACACTTAGCTTTGGACGATATATTGCAGAGTCGCATCCAGACAGGACTGCTATTGTCTCCAAACTCTTCCTGCAACATTACAAAAGGGCAGATATGAATGAATTACAGTGAACTGCATATAATACATTTAATACAGATTGTCAAAAAAATTCAAGTTAAAACTTATATTCTCTTACTACCTCTCTCTTTACCTTGCTTTCTTGATGTTAGTGCTGTTACTTACTGCCTCCCTGGAGCTGCTACACTAATCCTCACTGTATCCTGTCTATCGCTGGTGCTGCTGCCGGTGTCCTCCCAGAAGCTGCCAGTCTACTCCTATCTTCGTCCTTCCTGCTGCTGTGGCTTCTGCTCTTCTTTTCTTGCAGCTCAGTGGCATAAAACCTCAACACAACCTTATATATAACCACAACACGACCATACGAGCCAACCCGGTGGCTAAGGCTGTTTGAGCCCCACTGGCACCGTTAATGCATGCTCAGTGCCCCCGGTTCCGTATGGCATAACACCAAAACACGACCATACGAGCCAACCCGGTGGCTAAGGCTGTTCAAGCCCCACTGGCACCGTTAATGCATGCTCAGTGCCCCCGGTTCCGTATGGCATAACACCAAAACACACAACACTACCTGTCAACCATAAAATCTCATTTCTTCAAAATACAGTACACAGGATTATGATAACTATGATAAGCCTGTAAAACACCTGATTGGAGGCAGACATCCGGACGAGAGATGTAAATGTGGTCCAGAAGCGTGTGCTTGTCAGTTGTTGCTGTCGTGATCAGTTGTGTGTATCCTTTGGATTGAAACAACTCCAGTATAGCCTTTCTTCCAGGAGAAAGGAGGTCTTCATTAAAGTCTCCACAGATGATAACAGGATTCTTCATCATCATGTCCAGATAATCAAGTAGGCTCCTTAAATTTGGCAAGAATTTCTCAAGACTGTAGTGTGGTGGCCTGTACACAGTAGCAATCGTTGCATTTGTGGGTGTGTCAATTTTGATGATGACGAACTCCAGGTCTGTGACATTGTGTATGTACTGTCGGGGTTGAGCTTGAATGTCTTCTTTGCAAAATATTGCAACTCCTCCACCATCTTTCTTCGCAATTTCCGCATAGGTTGAGTAGGAGACGTGCCTATTCTTTGCAATCATCTTGTATCCTTTCAATTGGAGATGTGGTGAAATACATGAGCCAGACAGGTGAGTTTCCGTTATGCAAAGAATATCTGCTAGTTGTAGCTCATGATGACATCTGATATCCTCAATGTGAGATGCCAGTCCTTCCGTGTTGTGGTGAATGATTTTAAGTGTTTCGTCCTGGTTGGAGTTGGTTTCCTTCATTCTCTGCAGAAGTGGCATTATTTCTTCAAATGTTGCTCTTTTCATATTCTGCAAAGAGGCTGTGAGTTCAGGATCCGCATAAATCTTTTTTTCATTGAAGTCGGTAATGTGCAATCCATGAAGTGAGGTTGTTCTGCTGAGGGCAACGTAGGCCATTCCTGGTTCGAAAATCTTCTTCAGTGACACTACGGCAGACTGCATTGTCATGCCTTGAACCTTGTGAGCTGTGCAGGCGTAGGCTAACTTGATGGGGAATTGTCGACGAACTGCTCCTTTCCTTAGATTTTCTTCGGATCTCTCGATATAAACCAAGTTATCTTCGTCACCTTGCACCCTTTTGTGGTATTTCTGTCCTGCATTTGGACTGTCAAGCTGAAGTCCTAGCATCTGTACAGTGTCGATTCCATCTCTTGTTTTAATGACAATGTTTGAAATCTTCCCAAAGCATCCATTAACGATTCCATCTTCGACATCCAGATTCCTAGTCACCATAATACGTACTCCCACTGCAACCTGTATGGTATCAAACAGGTCATCCTTTTTTCCGATGATAGGCTTGTTTTGTCTCTTCATTGCTCCTGTTCTTGGGTCTTTCCTGTAGTCTTCGGCATCAATGGTTATGATGTCAGTGTGAAGAGCATGTACTGTGTCAGCATTGTGCTTCTGAACTTCTTTATTGGTAGCAAATATGTGCAGTGCATCACGTGGGCAGTCTTCGGGCTTCTTCACAGCCTGCAGTAACAAACCTCTATCTTCTTCCCTGAGAGCTTCGGTCTTCTGCTTCACTCGTAGTCGGTTCAGTAGTTGGGCAAAAGCAAGGTCTTCTTTCTGAAGCATGATCTCTGTGAGGGTGATCATTTGGAAATGGTCCTTCCAGAAGTCCAAAACATCATCTTCATACACGCAGAGTGGTTTGGCTTTACCAAGTGGCGGCAGTTGGTGAAAGTCACCCACAGCGAGGACCGAGATTCCCCCGAAAGGTTTCTTGCTGCCTTTGATCTGCTGAAATCTCCAGTTTATGTAGGCAAAAAGATCCTTGGAAATCATTGACACTTCATCAATGATAAGAATCTCCACATCACGTAATCTAGCTCGTAGTTCATCTAGGGCATTTCCAAGTCCTTGATATGGTGGCTTCAGATTCCTTGGAAGTTTTAAAATGGAATGCAGTGTTTTACCGGAAATATTGAATGCTGCCGTTCCAGTAAATGCACTTAAGAGCACTGTAGGCACAGAGAGATCCCCTTCCTCCTGGAGTCGAGGCAGTTGTCGCAGAATCTTGGTTGCTTCCATGTATATGCACTTGATGACGTGCGATTTGCCACAACCAGCACCACCTGATACGAAGTAAAAAAATGGTTCTGGATTTTGACCCCACACACGCTTTTGACACCACTGGCAGACAGTGTAGAATATGGCTGCCTGCGTCTCATTTAGACTTCTAAACAACTTCCTAGCAAATTCAATACTCAACTGCGGTGCCTCTATTTGTGGCACGACTCCATCTCCATGTTCAAGAATCTGATATTCTGGTACATCATCTTGTACATTCTCATTATCTGGATTGATGTCTTCTTGTTCTGCAATGCACTCCAAACGATCCACTTCAATTTCAGGTGCAAAAGCTGTCCACGCGTTCTCAGGTGGCCCTTGCTGTTGCAGCTGATCAAGTGCCTTATCCACTTCATCGCTGTGTTTCTCAAACTTATTCTGGTGTGCTTGCACTACGGCACGAACAGGCATCAGGAGACCAGGGTGGGTAGGAAGTTCCACAAATGCACTTTTGTAAAACTGTTCATAGGTTGGAAATGTATGAGGTTTTAGCTGTGCGTTGAAACGATGTGGCATATAAATCTTCAGTAATCTACCGTAAAACTTTTCGGGTTGTTTTTCCTCCGAAAACCGTGCATATCTAATAACTGCAGCCTTACCAACAGTTCTTTTCTGAAAAAATCCCATACCGTTGAGCAGCCGGTGAACATTCTTACCATCCGTTTGCTGACCATACACAATACGGTATTCCGAAGCAAAATCTGCCAGACACATCTTTTCAAACTCCCGTGTTCGAGGCCTTGCCCTGTATTTATCTATTATCCCTGACATCCAGACATCCTCTGAATCGGGATCTTTGTTGTGTAGGACACTGAGGGGAAGACTCATCTTCAGTGCATCATCGTCCGTCGGTATAAACACAACGCTTCGTGAACACTTTTTCATCGGTAAGCTGCATGTTCGTGCCACAGACTCCTGAGCGCTTACTTGCCTGTGTTTTGAGTAGGCCTGCATTATGTGCTTCATTTCATCTTCCTCATTAACATCTCTTTCACGCACACCCTTGACTACATTCTTCAGTAAACTGCTCATTTCATGCTCTGGCTTGGAAATATACGACAGCATATACATGATGCAGCTAAAAGGGTCAAGAACGTACTGAATGTCCATGTTAGCGTTCCATGCCCTTAACAAATCTGGATTGTATCCATTCACCCAAGACTCCTTTGGGTCACGCTTCAGCAAAATCACGTTGGAAGTGGACAATGCCTCAACGTAGCTATTGTAGTCATCCATGGTTAAATTACACTTTGCCAGTAGCTCTGACAAGCTATCAAAGGAGGCTTGAGAATCATTCAACAAATCCCACACTGGCTTGAGTTTTATCCTGGCATCGCTCATTGCTTTTTGAACTGCATCCCGTCTTGACTTCATTCTGTCTCGTTGGTTTTGGCCTTTGTTATCCTCTACTTCAGGATGCTGTGGTCTTGGACGAGCGATCTTGGATTTAGATGCAAACATGCAGCTTGCTGATGAAGAAGTGCCCAAGTTATCCTCTTCTTCAGGATGCTGTGGTCGTGGACGAGTGATCGTGGTGTTAGACTTTGGTAGTTTAGGGAACCCAAATCTACATAATACATTTCCTTTCTTACATGACTTGGAGTGATTCCTGCTGTGAAGCTGGACCTCTGTGACAATTTGATGAAGCTCAGGATCAGCCGTAGAATCAGGCAACTGGCATGTTATGTAGCGGTCAATAAAGTCGCACACAACCTTATCAAAATCCTTTTCAAACTCAGGTGCATCCTTTACCCAAACAAGTAGATGAATATGTGGGCTTCCTCTAGCTTGAAACTCAACTCTATAAAAGTAATCCTCAACTTTACCAATGGGTTGGGCAGGCGACAAAAGCAGATGTGTCATTAGTGCATCCACTCGTTTCTCAAACATACGCATGACAGTGACAGGGTTGCTTCGAAGGATTTCACATTTTGTCGTCCAGTCAAGCTCTGAAAAGTCAACCTGTTCACCTTGCTGGGCCTTGATTGCTGTTATTACTTCAGGCCATCGCATTTCGGCTGCACTGAATGTGCAAAAAAAAGTAGGGGTTCCTAATTGTCTAATCATAGCCTGTAGATCTCTCAACGTTTTCTCCCAATAAGATGGAGAGCCTCTCAGTGGTTGCATGAACCGTGTGGCGTCTCTGTCATGTACCAATCTTTCAATCTCTCGGTTATCTTGAAGTAATTTGTTGGAAATTTTTCGGCCATCTCTTGTTATAGGTTTGCCTTTTCGCAACTGGATAGACATGCTGTTTCTAGCCAGTTGCGTTTCTGTCACAAACTGCGCAAAGAATAGGTAACTCTGATCTCTCGCAAAACGCGTGTCCACGCTGAACAATCTTGCCTTGAAGTACATACTAGGAGATAATGATATTTGTCTTGCCTCATCAATTGTATTCTGTCCAGTGGGGAACTGAACAGGGAACGCCATGGCTTCCAGCTTTGGGATCTTGAAAAATCCAACAGGCTTTTGTCCTTGTGCGGGTGCAATGCTAAATATTCCCTCACCGTACGACAAGATCTCCTGTCCAATGTCAGGTGGCTGCATGCATGTGTCTAATGTAAGACCAGGTCTAAGCTCATCCTGTTCCTCAACACTAACCTGTTGCTCATCCTGCCCAGCCTGCTCAGCAACATCAAATTCTTGTTGCTTCTCTGTGTCATCACCTTCCTCATCTATGTGACTTTCAAATATTGCACTTTCTCTTATGGAGATATCCCTGTACTCTGAATGCATTGCTTTCAGCTTTGATAAAGCTGCAAGCACATTATGCATATTCACAGTATGGAAGTGCTGATATCCTTTAAACTTAACGTGTCTCTTTAACTTCACCTGCAGTAGCTGGGACGCACTTCTAGGTCTTGGAAGACAGTTGACAGTCTGTTCCACATCAGATGGCACACACACAATAGCACCATGCACTGCTTTTTGCTGTCCTTTGGGCAATGCAACTATTTTTGCAAATGGTACAATTTTGGCAATAAGTTGACGTTCAAGCACATTCAATTCAACCAATTCCGTAGGAATGGGTTGCAATTCAAGCTTGTTTGCCGATGCAATTGAAGGCATGTGTCCTCTCTTCAGATGGCTGTCGCAAGTGTGGCAAATCCACTCCTGTCTTCTCTCTTCCGGAACTACACAAGAATCTGAGCAGGCACAATCACAAGCATGAACATATTTCCCGGTTAAGCACGATGCTGCAACATGAACGTTTTTGTCATAACGCGTTCTATTACAGACCCTGACTTGATCAGGAAACAGGGCTCTGTGACAGACTGTGCAGACATGTGTAGGGCCTTTCTGTATCTTACACCGGAATGCATGTATGGCGCTTTCCATTACTTTGCTAACCAAAGGCTGAGGTGTTTCCTGCCTGGAACGGATGTATGGTTTATACTTCTTTTTGATCCTGAGTGCGCATTGCAAGCGATGAAGAACATGATATGCAGCATCACCGACACATTTCTGTGTCTTTCGCAGGGTACATCGCAATATGTGATGTGCTCTGAACTCTGGGTCACCTGCATATCTCTTGACCATGTACTCTTTCATTCTCCTCTGGAATAGAGTATCAGTGCTGTATCTCCTAACCATGTACTCTTTCTTCTTTGACTGGACAAGAGCATCTGTGTTGTACCTCCTAACCATGTACTCTTTCTTCTTTGACTGGACAAGAGCATCTGTGTTGTACCTCCTAACCATGTACTCTTTCTTCTTTGACTGGACAAGAGCATCTGTGTTGTACCTCCTAACCATGTACTCTTTCATTTTCTTCTGGAAGAAAGGATCTGTGCTGTACCTCCTTACCATGTACTCTTTCTTCTTTGACTTGACAAGAGCATCTGTGTTGTACCTCCTAACCATGTACTCTTTCTTCTTTGACTGGACAAGAGCATCTGTGTTGTACCTCCTAACCATGTACTCTTTCTTCTTTGACTTGACAAGAGCATCTGTGTTGTACCTCCTAACCATGTACTCTTTCATTTTCTTCTGGAAGAAAGGATCTGTGCTGTACCTCCTTACCATGTACTCTTTCTTCTTTGACTTGACAAGAGCATCTGTGTTGTACCTGCTAACCATGTACTCTTTCATTTTCTTCTGGAAGAAAGAATCCGTGCTGTACCTCCTTACCATGTTCTCTTTCTTCTTTGTCTGAACAACTTTTTCTATTTTGTACCGTCTAGCCATGTAGTCTTTCTTTTTGTTTCTGAAGTAAGGATCCTGATTGTACTTTTCCTTAACGACGTCTTTTTTATTTGTCTGGAATCGCAAAGAGCTAACATACCTATTTCTCTCATAATCCCTTTTTTTATGTTTTCTCATAACATGAGATGCAGTTGGGTCCTTAGGTCCTCCACGTTGTTTTAAAATGTCAATTTTTTTACGCATTTCCTTTCTTCTCCTCTGCTTATTTCTTCTATCTATCATTTCCTGTTTTTTAGCTCCTGATCCAACAAGATTTACTTTAGCTCCAACATTTGTTCCTGGTTCTCTTAGAGCTGAAATAACTTGTGATACCTGTTCACAAACTGACGGTGAAGGCAGTTGGCCAGACTGTTGCCCTGTTTCAAATGACACAGGCATGAATTCATAGCTGGCCTCATCAGAACGTTCCCAGAGAAGCTGGAGAATTCTGTCAATCATGTCACTTAGGTGGGTAAAAGTTAAAATGACAGCAGTTCCATCACCAGTAGGATGAGGCAAACCATCGGCAGTCCTTGAGTGCGAATCAAAGAATCCATACCTTCCAGACCTGTCTCTGAACACAGCAATACACTCTGGAGAAACCATGAGCAGTGCATGACTGACATCGGTTGAGAGACACTGCAGTCTTTCAGCGAGAGGAATCCACCACCCTTCCCTGCTAGGGGTACCTCTGGCTCTTAGATATCCCATCATCACGTCAGACTTTCGTACATGATATGTTTGGTTAAATGTTGAAACACTCAGCGGTACTTCCTCCATAGTCAGAAGGTCCTGATGAAATCTTCTTTCAGCAATAAGCTGCATTTTAATACCAACATACAAAGCATCCCCTTCCTCTAAAACCCTATCAAGGTCAGGCATCTTGAACATAATCCCTTCACTGTGGTTGGCCAAAAATGTTAGCGCTACACATGTGCACTGATGATTTCTTGAGAATACATCATACCTTACATCACTCTGACAATGAGATGCCTGCACAGATAAAACTCTGGGTGCACTATCACCACCTTCTGCATACATGCTACCCGAAAACTGAGCTTCAGCAGCACTAGTGCTTGCCTGTTCAACCTGTAAATAATCAGTCATGTAATCAGGCTGCTAGTCAAACTTAGTGTAATAGAATCTATGTTAAATTACACTCCATTGTGTTTGGGACAAAGGCATTTTGCTAAACACTTTTAAAATAAGAATCGGGGGGAGAAAACTAAAGAAAAGGCATTTGTACACATCAAGTGTGCCCCAAAAAAAACAAAAAACAAGTGCTCATAATTGATCAATATTTTCTTGAAATTTTCAGAACATTATATTAATAACATAGAATACGTCAAATTGGAATTACATGAGCCAAGCAACATTTGCTGTTATTAAAGCATTAAAACACAGTATACAGTTTACTTTGCCCACCCCAATATAATTTTGTTGTTCGTAAATTAAGTTTTATTAGGGGTGTGACAATGTACTTAACTAATGAGATGACGGGTTCACATGAGAAAGACGAGACGATATTGTAAAACTATTTTTAAGAAATCTTCAATGACGAAATATATGACTGGAAAAATGGTATTTTATTCAACTGAAAGTCACAAAAAACAATGCAAAACAATGCAGGTGCATTTTGAAATATTTTAACTAATCTAGGGCTGTGACCAATAATTATTTTAGTAATCGGTCAGTTATTTTGACAATTAATCGAGTAAGCAGATAATTTTTTGTGGTAAAAAAAAAAAAAGAAAAGTGGTCTGTGCGATGAATAAATTTACCACAGTAGCATGTGTGCGATACAGTTTTGCATGTGTGAGACAGAGCTGCTTGTTTGCGTGATCTGAGCATATTATTGCGCTTTGTTTGTATGTGAGGTAGATAAATTGTAATTAAGGATTTTTTTTTTTTTTAAATCAAGCACTTAAATTTAATCGAGGAATCATGACAGCCCTAGTCCCAAACATTAAGGTACCCTGAAAGGAGCATGTTGTTATCCAAGACAGATATCAATAGTACCTTGTTAATCTTGGAGAGTCTGGTCTGTTCATCTTCCAGGTCTTCCTTTCGCCGACGTATTTGTTGAGCCTGAGATCTCTTTCCTCTCCGCGGCATCTTTTCAAATATCAAAAGATAAAAAGATATGAGACAAAAAAAATTCTTGACAAATATATCTGACTAATTTATTTGAGTGATCTAAGTAACTTCTAAAAGTAGAGACTTTACTCTCAAGTATCAAATAATCAAAAGTAACCCATGAGTTACTTTTTTAAATCAAAAGTCATCAAAAGTAATGCAAAATCATCAAAAGTAATGCAACTAATAGACATATTCAAATACACTTATTTGTTAGTCAAATTCATTCAACAGGACATTCTCACTTAAACAGCCCCATACTTTGAAAGTTCTCCTGATGTAACAGCAGTTGAGCCTGAAAAGATAAAACCTGTATTAATCTCAGGAAGAAAAAAAAAAAAACAGTTAAACAACAATGAAAGAGACACTGTGTAAATATAACTTGTAAAATGCAATAAAGAACTTTTTTTTTTTTTTCAAGAAAAGAACAATAAATGTATGTAGAACAAGGAGAACCAGAAAAAGAACTAGTTAAGATTAATAAAATAGATTTTAAAAAAAAATTAATAAAAATAAAACAACTGTCTATTAAAATAATCAAAATAAACTGCTCTATTAAAAAAAAAACAAAAAAAAAAACTACAAACTACAATAACAGCCTAAGTATATATAAGTACTAAGAACAAATAAACTGCTCCCTGTAGAAAAAGCCAAAACACAAGGAACCTAAAAAAGAAATAGAAACAGACATATTAGTTCACAGGAACTACAATTATGGTAATGTGATGAAAATGCCATTGTACTGTTTAATACTGACCAAGGTGAAAAGTGCAGCGGAAAATGTAGGTTGTGCTCTGATCAGTCAGTCTGAAAAACAATGACAAAACAATGAAAACTTACTAAACTCAATCAAGCATAACTTCTTTGCATGTTAAATCTTAATTATACATTTAATCTATATGTAGTAGGGGTGGAACAGTTCAACTTACTCACGGTTCGGTTTGTGTCACGGTTTTAGAGTCACGGTTTCAGTACGGTTCGGCATGTGCTGTGTTTAGGGAAAAACTATACTGTCAAATAAAAATAAAGAAAATAAGAATAATCTATCTAACTACAAGCAACAACACAAATAAATACAATAGAGTAAAGATGCAAATAAAATAAACAGTGTTTTTTTTTTTTTAGGTAGGTCTAACATTAGTTTTTAGGTACAGAAACTGAATAAAGTAATCAAATGTAAAATAGCATTGCATATTTGACTGTATAAATTAAAGATGAATCTTTATTAAAGTTACAAAAGCTATTCAATCAAGAGCAGTGAGTGATTTCCTTATTGTTTATATTAAGAATATTAAGAAAGTGCTGTCACTTTAAGAAAATACACTGATCCAGTAATATCTTAACTTCTAAAAATGTTGCATCTGATACTGCCTAAATATTCTATTTTATTTTAGAATATTTTATTGATACTGCCTATCATTTTAATTTATTTGTAATAATTAAAAAAATATATATTAAATGGTCAAAAAATGGATCATAATTATTGGACAAATATTATTTAGTTCCATAAAATATCTTCTAAATATTACTGAACTAAAATATAGTAAATTTTAATGTGTTTGGTCACTTCTGATCACCGAGCAGTATGATATGCATAGGCTGTAAGGAATACCTGAGGGTTAAACACAAGAAAAACATCTCCTCTCTCTACCACTCCCCAAAATAAAATGCCATGTCGTCAATGTAGTAAATAATGCGTTATGCGTCACATTATGCAACTAATATTTACCAGAAATGCTGCACATGTACAGTGAGAGCTAGAGAGCAGACGGCTCCGTGTGCTTCTGAATCGCTCTCACAGTGATCACATCAGCGCGGATACCACGTGACCGCGAGGCGCAAAATCAAAGGTTGTCGCAAATCTCTCTGGATTGGAATTATGCTCTCGCAAATAAAATATATAAATAAAACAATAAAAACACTTTATAATCAAGAAAGCTCTCTACACTGCAAAACGACCTTCTTATCTGCACTTTGTTGTTTATGATGAAAGAATTCTGTCAGTGAGTGCACTGACATTTGCTTTCACTGGATTTGTGGATATCTAAAACCTGATCTAAACGCCTTCGATTCGACATTCATTCATAAACACAACACAACAATCGGCTAATCAACCATAATTATTAACTTACATCATCACATAAACTAACCACTGTGGATGCTGCAGCTTAAAATTAGCGCCAAAATTAATGTTCCTCATGCAGGAACATTAAGTAAACTAAACAATGCAAACGGCAAAAATCAAAGGACATAATATCCATCAAACACACACACACACACACACACAATATCAGATTACGTTTTCACACAAAGGGTGGCTAACATTAGCTGTAACGTTAGACATAATACACATTAACGTTACCATTTTTACAGAGATGAAGGTAGCTTTTAACATCAACAAAAATTATATAAACTATACCCCATATAAAAATACTAATAACATTGCCTACATTTCATTAAAGAGCTACAGTTGGCATTTCAAGTCTTTATAAAACAACACATTTAGCAACAACCTTCTGTACTCACCTCATAGTGGAACCTCTCCTCAGCAACAGCTTCAGGCAGTCGATTTTGCAGCCAATCAGAATCGAGCTTTGATTGTACAACCAATAGAATCACAACATCTCTATGGATCATTTTCACAGACTTTTAAAATGAGGCAATTCCGCAATTCAAGTAATAAATCATAATATGTAATATAAATCATAACAATGCTAATTTCTATGACCATATTTTGCATTATTTTACGCTTGTATTCAATAAAAAATGTAAAAAGTGATAGGTTTGTATTAAAGTTACTGAAGGAGTGAATGGTAATTTGACATATCTCTTCTGCATTTTCTTCCTTAGAGAAAAATATACGAATTCAGAAGTGGAGTATTCTGTTTTCCTTTGCTTTTGGGCAAATGGGAATGTAAAAATTATATGCACTCCTATTTACCTCTACAGAATTTCACCCATATAGTAGCCTATCCTTAACGTATACTTACGTTAATCAGGAAATGTAAAAGGAGTCCTCTCTCTTTTATTATTATAAAGTACATTTACATTTAGTCATTTAGCATATGCTTTTATCCAAAGTGACTTATAAATGAGGACAATAGAAGCAATCAAAATCAACAAAAGAGCAATAATAGCCTATGTAAGTGCTGTGACACGTCTCGGTTAGCCTAATGCAGTAACAGTTAGGCCTACAAGTAGCAAGTTTTTTTTTTTTTTTTTTTTTTTTACTAAATAGAAATAAACAAGCAGATAGAAAAGAAAAAGAATAGTGAATTCTAGTGTTAGAGGGTCATTTTTTAAAAATAAAAACAAAACAAGTAGTTAGAATAAAAATAAAATAGAGAGTGCATGAGTTAGATGGTCAAGTTTTTTAATGAATAAATAAAATGAGAACAAGCAGATAAAATAGAAGAAATAGAATAGAGAGTGCTGGTGTTAAAGGGTCAAGTGTAGATGGAAGAGATGTGTATGCATGAAAGTATGCATGCATGTATAAAACTGTAATACACTTGTCAATCATCAGTAATGAAGCAAACATATGTGAAGCTGTGTTATATCCCTCCCTGCCTAATAAAATATATCATACCCTTTTATAACAATAACAAACAGTACATTTGGCAAGGAAGCCCTGCCCACCCTGGCAAAACAAATTCTGGTTACCATAGTTACTGTTTCATTCCTATGGATAAAATAAGATGTCTAAATATTGGCATCCCGTGGTAACTAGGATTACTAGAATTGCACAAGCTTCAGTCTGGATTCAGAACACCAGAAGAGATGATGCCAACCCTTCAGAGGACCTCAGATGATGCTAACCCTGAAACAACACACAGAACTACCAAATTTGCTATAAGTTTGATTGCAACATATAATCATTGCAGTTAGTAGTGTTCATTGTCTATTTGATTACGTCATTAACTGATTTTTACCGTACATTTTTGCCATACATCAACTTATCATCACTGATAAGCTACTACTAAATATATTGTAGAATCTTAAATTTTCTGTAAAGCTGCTTTGCAGCGATTTGTATCGTGAAAAGCGCTATACAAATGAACTTGAATTGAATTTAAATATTTAGATTTTTTAAAATTAAAAAAACTAAGTTTTTATGTGTGACAAATAAAGGGATTTTTTAATTTATTTCTGAATATAAGAAAATTGGAAGCTAGAAGAAAACACTGAAAATACAAGCAATTTAGCTACAAGATTATGGCTGTGTACGGGTTGGTTGCTAGGATGCTGTAACTGGTGGCTAAGAAATGTTATGCCATGCGAGAGAGAAACAGAGAGAAAAAGAGATGATTCCTAAGGCCCTTTGTGTGTGTGTGTGTGTGTGTGTGTGTGTGCGCATGTGTGTGCGTGCACGTTTTTGTGACAAATGAGGACATAAATTTGTATAATGACATGGGTATGACATAAGTATTACAAGGAGAAGGTAACTTATGAGGACATTACCCCATGTCCCCACTTTTCAAAATGCACAGTCTCCTGTGAGGGCTAAGTTTAGGTGTAGGGCAATAGCACATACAGTTTGTACAGTATAAAAGCCATTACGCCTATGGGATGTCCCCACTTTTCACAAAAACAAATGTGTATGCGCACGCGTGTGTGTTGGGATATTTAGCATGTTTTAGCACTTAGCTAATCATTATTAGCATGTAGCTATTCACTGCTAGCATGTGTAGCATGATGGAAGTCCTGTTTGCTCTGAATCAAAAGAGCAAATGACATTTCTATCCAAAGATATCCCTTTTGATCTGTTTAAATGGAGGTCTATGGGGTGGTTGCTAGGGTGCTGTAAGTGGTTGCTAGGGTGTGGCTATGAAGATCATAGGTCATTACTTATTGGTTACTTAAAAGATGAGTCAAATGAGTGTGTGTGAGTTACAGAGAGAGAGAGAGAGAAGGGGTTCCTAAGGGCCTGTGTGTGTGTGTGTGTGTGTGTGTGTGTGTGTGTGTGAGAAAGTGACAGTTGAGATTCAAATTCATGAACATTCCGCCATTGTAAGTCAATGGGACTTTTTTGCCTGCTTTTTTGTCCGCTGTGCGAACATCGTAGGTCCGATCGCTTAGAAAAGATATAGCACACCTCTCCTCAATGAGCCGGTCGATATGACACCTCATTCATGGGTCTGTGACAAACGGTGCAGGAGGAGTAGCGCGCCGAAGTTTTGTCCAGAAGAAGAATAAGAATAAGAAGAAGAATAAGAAGAAGAATAATAAGTATGCAAGATAACAATAGTGATGCCTTGCCTTTGGCAAGCACCACTAACTAGAATGTACATTTCCTGAAGAAAATGTGAGTGGTGCTTGCCGTGGCAAAACTCGGCACTAGGCCGTCAGTAGAGCCTTCAGCATGATTGTAGAGAGCCAACTCCCATGTCTGTATGATGTTGTGGAGCAGAGATATGGCTTCTTTATGTTGCTATACGGTCACTAGGGTGCTCTATATGGTTGCTAGGGTGTAGCTGCGCAGTCGCCATGGTAATTCTTACAGACTGGTTTTTCAGCCGAAACAAAAGATATCTATACCACTTTCTGGTGCTGAGAAATTGCTTATTCATGTGTTTGTTCAGTTGCTAAGGTACTCTAAATTGTTGCTATGGATTGGCTATACAGTTTATGGGATGATATTTAAAGACTATTTGACAGTCTGAATTAACAGAGCCCAACCCCATGTTTCTACAATGTTCTGGTGCTGAATAATTGTTTGTTAATGTCCTTTTACGGTTGCTAGGGTGCTGTAAGTGGTTGCTAGGGCATAGCTATGAAGTTGTCATGTCAGTACTTATTGGCTGCTTGATAGGCCGAGTCAAAAGAGCCCACCCCCAAGTCTCTGTGACCTCCTGATCCAAAGATATAATCTCATTAATTTTGTGCCAGTGTTAAGTCTATGGGACTTTTTCGCCCAAATTTTTTCATCCACCAGACGAACTTCGTACACTCAATTACTTATAAAAGATATAGCACACCTCTCCTCAATATGTCGCATGATTTGACATCTCATTCATGGGTCTACGACAAAAGGTGCAGGAGGAGTAGCGTGCCGAAGTTTTGTCTGGGCGAATAGTAATAACAATACTAGAATGTACATTTCCTGAAGAAAATGTGAGTGGTGCTTGCCGTGGCAAAGCTCGGACACTGTAGACACCATGTGAGATAACACACACACACACACACACAGACACACTTTTTTTCCCCAGATGAATGTTAAGCATCCTAAACTCAGCATATGCAGAGGAAGAGTTTGTGGACCGAGCTGCTGAGATGGAGATGCGCTCCAAGCTTGTAAATGATAACAGCGCAACACAAAGCGCGTCAGAGTTTATGTGTGTTCTCAAATGAAGCCCTAACAAACAGCACACGCAATAAAAGACTGAATAATACTGTTACGGGGCTGACGAGACGAGAGACGTGCAGATCCATGTGCAAGGCTTTATTGAGAAACATGGTCAAAATACAGGCAGGGTCAGACGATGGCAAACAGGTATAACACAGGCAAGACACAGAGTAGTCCTAGGGCAAGCGTGGGTTGACGATCGGCGAACAATATCCAAAGGGCAAGCCAGAGAGAGTAAATCCAGGTAAACAGCAATAATCCAAACGAGGGCAAACAGAGTCCGAACGGCAAGGCAAGGGTTAATCCAGGAAACACGGGCAGAAATCAAAACACGAGAAAACAGGCAAGGCAAGACTAAGACAACTCAGAGGGCTTCGTAGGGTAGCTATCACTAGGATATTTGCGTACAATACTCGGCCGAGATAGAGAGGAAGTCCAAGGCTTATGTAGCGTGTGTGATTGCGAGATGGGTATCAGGTGTGAGCATGTGATTAGGGAAATGGCTGCTGGGAAATGAAGTCCGGGGTAGTGTGTGGTGTGAGAGTCAATGTGATGGCAGGGTGACCTCTGGTGGCGAACAAATGGAGGTCCATGGACCAGATTCATGACAAATATAATGCAAGCACTATCAAAGGTTTTACCACAAACTCAACTTTATGCTGATAACGTGAGACCGCTTTTCACCTCAAGAAGTATCGCGAGATCTTATGCGCTCCCAAAAGCCAGGTGAAATGGCTCTGTATTTATTTAACATGCACTGCATTGTTAATTTTGCATGAAAAGATTGTTTTTATCAAAACCAAAAATGAACAATAATTTCATATATACTGCCTTTAAAAATTTCAA
>CM077230.1:36599188-36601688 GCA_039654775.1 Spinibarbus caldwelli
GATAGAGTCAATGATAGATAGATAGATAGATAGATAGATAGATAGATCGATAGATAGTCAATGATAGATAGATAGATAGATAATAGATAGATAGATAGATAGATAGAGTCAATGATAGATAGATAGATAGATAGATAGATAGATAGATAGATAGATAGATAGATAGATAGATAGAGTCAATGATAGATAGATAGATAGATAGATAGATAGATAGATAGATAGATAGAGTCAATGATAGATAGATAGATAGATAGATAGATAGATAGATAGATAGATAGATAGATAGATAGACAGACAGATAGATAGATAGATAGATAGATAGATAGATAGATAGATAGATAGATAGAGTCAATGATAGATAGATAGATAGATAGATAGACAGACAGATAGATAGATAGAGTCAATGATAGATAGATAGATAGATAGATATATAGATAGATAGATAGATAGATATAGTCATGTGATAGATAGATAGATAGATAGATAGATAGATAGATAGATAGATATAGTCATGTGATAGATAGATAGATAGATAGATAGATAGATAGATAGATAGATAGATAGATTAGAAATATTAGATAGATGAGTTTGAATGAGTTTGAATGGGTTAGAAATAGTACATAGAAGGGCAGTCTGATTGAGTCTAATGGGCTTCAGTGTGTTTAGACTTGAATTTTTGACAGTTGGAGTTTGAATAGTCTTGGCTCATCTGAACATTCCGTCAATGTAAGTCTATGGGATTTTTATGAGTTTTAATCTTCATTTTTATGAAAACCGTAAGTCCGATCAGTTAGAAAAGATATAGCAACTAACTTCAGATCAGTCTGAAGATCTGGGCTGAGTTTGGAGTCTGTAGAGTTAAAGCTCTAGGAGGAGTTAGAGTTGATAATTTTAGTCTCAGAAGAATAATAAGAAGTTTAAATAGGATTTCAGTAAGTTGGCTTTCTCAAGCCAACTTAATAAGAAGAAGTTTAAATAGCATTTCAGTAAGTTGGCTTTCTCAAGCCAACTTAATAATAAGAAGTTTAAATAGGATTTCAGTAAGTTGGCTTTCTCAAGCCAACTTAATAAGAAGTTTAAATAGCATTTCAGTAAGTTGGCTTTCTCAAGCCAACTTAACTAGAATGTACATTTCCTGAAGAAAATGTGAGTGGTGCTTGCCGTGGCAAAACTCGGCACTAGGCCATCAGTAGAGCCTTCAGCATGATTGTAGAGAGCCAACTCCCATGTCTGTATGATGTTGTGGAGCTGAGATATGGCTTTTTTATTTTGCTATACGGTCACTAGGGTGCTCTATATGGTTGCTAGGGTGTAGCTGCACAGTCGCCATGGTAATTCTTACAGACTGGTTTTTCAGACGAAACAAAAGATATCTATACCACTTTCTGGTGCTGAGAAATTGCTTATTCATGTGTTTGTTCAGTTGCTAAGGTACTCTAAATTGTTGCTATGGTGTGGCTATACAGTTTATGGGATGATATTTAAAGACTATTTGACAGTCTGAATCAACAGAGCCCAACCCCATGTTTCTACAATGTTCTGGTGCTGAATAATTGTTTGTTAATGTCCTTTTTACGGTTGCTAGGGTGCTGTAAGTGGTTGCTAGGGCATAGCTATGAAGTTGTCATGTCAGTACTTATTGGCTGCTTGATAGGTCGAGTCAAAAGAGCCCACCCCCAAGTCTCTGTGACCTCCTGATCCAAAGATATAATCTCATTAATTTTGTGCCAGTGTTAAGTCTATGGGACTTTTTCGCCCAAATTTTTTCATCCACCAGACGAACTTCGTACACTCAATTACTTATAAAAGATATAGCACACCTCTCCTCAATATGTCGCATGATTTGACATCTCATTCATGGGTCTACGACAAAAGGTGCAGGAGGAGTAGCGTGCCGAAGTTTTGTCTGGGCGAATAGTAATAACAATACTAGAATGTACATTTCCTGAAGAAAATGTGAGTGGTGCTTGCCGTGGCAAAGCTCGGACACTGTAGACACCATGTGAGATAACACACACACACACACACACAGACACACTTTTTTTCCCCAGATGAATGTTAAGCATCCTAAACTCAGCATATGCAGAGGAAGAGTTTGTGGACCGAGCTGCTGAGATGGAGATGCGCTCCAAGCTTGTAAATGATAACAGCGCAACACAAAGCGCGTCAGAGTTTATGTGTGTTCTCAAATGAAGCCCTAACAAACAGCACACGCAATAAAAGACTGAATAATACTGTTACGGGGCTGACGAGACGAGAGACGTGCAGATCCATGTGCAAGGCTTTATTGAGAAACATGGTCAAAATACAGGCAGGGTCAGACGATGGCAAACAGGTATAACACAGGCAAGACACAGAGTAGTCCTAGGGCAAGCGTGGGTTGACGATCGGCGAACAATATCCAAAGGGCAAGCCAGAGAGAGTAAATCCAGGTAAACAGCAATAATCCAAACGAGGGCAAACAGAGTCCGAACGGCAAGGCAAGGGTTAATCCAGGAAA
>CM077230.1:36606688-36629188 GCA_039654775.1 Spinibarbus caldwelli
ACACACACACACACACACACACACACTTTTTTTTCCCCAGATGAATGTTAAGCATCCTAAACTCAGCATATGCAGAGGAAGAGTTTGTGGACCGAGCTGCTGAGATGGAGATGCGCTCCAAGCTTGTAAATGATAACAGCGCAACACAAAGCGCGTCAGAGTTTATGTGTGTTCTCAAATGAAACCCAAACAAACAGCACACGCAATAAAAGACTGAATAATATAATGCAAGCACTATCAAAGGTTTTACCACAAACTTTCACCTCAAGAAGTATCGCGAGATCTTATGCGCTCCCAAAAGCCAGGTGAAATGGCTCTGTATTTATTTAACATGCACTGCATTGTTAATTTTGCATGAAAATTTTGTTTTTATCGAAACCAAAAATGAACAATAATTTCATATATACTGCCTTTTAAAATTTCAAGTATTTTTCAAATACCTTTTCATAAATATAGCTGTTTTCAAGGGTTTTCCAGGACTTAAATTTCAAAACGTCAAATTCAAGTACTTCAAGCACCTTGTACAAACCCTGAATATTACAGATTTGCCTCATCACAATAGTCTGTGAACAAGGTCCATAGTGAAAGTGTGATTCCATTGGCTGTACAATCATGTACAAACGTTTATCTGTTTATGTACGGAACACAATGTGAAAGTGAAAGAGAGATGATTCCTTAGGCCCTGTGTGTGTGTGTGTGTGTGTGTGTGAGAACTGGTATATATGGTTTATGAGGACACAAATGTGTATAATTACATGGGTACTACAACGTGAAGGTGGTTTATGAGGACACTGCCTATGTCCCCGTAAACCAAAAGGTTTAAAAACATACTAGTGTTTTTTTGAAAATCTAAAAATGCAGAAAGTTTCCTGTAAGGGGTAGGTTTAGGTGTAGGGTTGGTGTAGGGCAATAGCACATACAGTTTGTACAGTATAAAAACCATTACGCCTATGGAGAGTCCCCGTAAACCACATATGCCAGACTCTGCATGTGTGTTGGAATATTTAGCATGTTTTAGCACTTAGCTAATCATTATTAGCATGTAGCTATTCACTGCTAGCATGTGTAGCATGATGGAAGTCCTGTTTGCTCTGAATCAAAAGAGCAAATGACATTTCTATCCAAAGATATCCCTTTTGATCTGTTTAAATGGAGGTCTATGGGGTGGTTGCTAGGGTGCTGTAAGTGGTTGCTAGGGTGTGGCTATGAAGATCATAGGTCATTATTTATTGGTTACTTAAAAGATGAGTCAAATGAGTGTGTGTGAGTTACAGAGAGAGAGAGAGAGAAGGGGTTCCTAAGGGCCTGTGTGTGTGTGTGTGTGTGTGTGTGTGTGTGAGAAAGTGACAGTTGAGATTCAAATTCATGAACATTCCGCCATTGTAAGTCAATGGGACTTTTTTGCCTGCTTTTTCGTCCGCTGTGCGAACATCGTAGGTCTGATCGCTTAGAAAAGATATAGCACACCTCTCCTCAATGAGCCGGTCGATATGACACCTCATTCATGGGTCTGTGACAAACGGTGCAGGAGGAGTAGCGCGCCGAAGTTTTGTCCGGGCGAATAGTAATAACAATACTAGAATGTACATTTCCTGAAGAAAATGTGAGTGGTGCTTGCCGTGGCAAAACTCGGACACTGTAGACACCATGTGAAATAACACACACACACACACACAGACACACTTTTTTTTTCCCCAGATGAATGTTAAGCATCCTAAACTCAGCACATGTAGAGGAAGAGTTTGTGGACCGAGCTGCTGAGATGGAGATGCGCTCCAAGCTTGTAAATGATAACAGCGCAACACAAAGCGCGTCAGAGTTTATGTGTGTTCTCAAATGAAACCCAAACAAACAGCACACGCAATAAAAGACTGAATAATATAATGCAAGCACTATCAAAGGTTTTACCACAAACTTTCACCTCAAGAAGTATCGCGAGATCTTATGCGCTCCCAAAAGCCAGGTGAAATGGCTCTGTATTTATTTAACATGCACTGCATTGTTAATTTTGCATGAAAAGATTGTTTTTATCGAAACCAAAAATGAACAATAATTTCATATATTCTGCCTTTTAAAATTTCAAGTATTTTTCAAATACTTTTTCATAAATATAGCTGTTTTCAAGGGTTTTCCAGGACTTAAATTTCAAAACGTCAAATTCAAGTACTTCAAGCACTTTAAGCACCTTGTACAAACCCTGAATATTACAGATTTGCCTCATCACAATAGTCTGTGAACAAGGTCCATAGTGAAAGTGTGATTCCATTGGCTGTACAATCATGTACAAACGTTTATCTGTTTATGTACGGAACACAATGTGAAAGTAAAGTGGAAGCTTGTCATCAGAAGAACAAGGCAGGTTATAAACATGTAATGTTGCAGAATTTGGAATTTGGCTAAGAAATTTTATGCCATGAGAGAGAGAAACAGAGAGAAAGAGAGATGATTCCTTAGGCCCTGTGTGTGTGTGTGTGTGTGTGTGTGTGTGTGTGTGTGTGTGTGTGTGTGTGTGTGAGTGTGAACTGGTATATATGGTTTATGAGGACACAAATGTGTATAATTACATGGGTACTACAACGTGAAGGTGGTTTATGAGGACACTGCCTATGTCCCCGTAAACCAAAAGGCTTAAAAACATACTAAATGGTGTTTTTTTGAAAATCTAAAAATGCAGAAAGTTTCCTGTGAGGGGTAGGTTTAGGTGTAGGGTTGGTGTAGGGCAATAGCACATACAGTTTGTACAGTATAAAAACCATTACACCTATGGAGAGTCCCCGTAAACCACATATGCCAGACTGTGTGTGTGTGTGTGTGTGTGTGTGTGTGTGTGTGTGCGTGTGTGTGTGTGTGTATGTGTGTGTGTGTGTGTTGAAATATTTAGCATGTTTTAGCACTTAGCTAATCATTATTAGCATGTAGCTATTCACTGCTAGCATGTGTAGCATGATGGAAGTCCTGTTTGCTCTGAATCAAAAGAGCAAATGACATTTCTATTCAAAGATATCCCTTTTGACCTGTTTAAATGGAGGTCTATGGGGTGGTTGCTAGGGTGCTGTAAGTGGTTGCTAGGGTGTGGCTATGAAGATCATAGGTCATTACTTATTGGTTACTTAAAAGATGAGTCAAATGAGTGTGTGTGAGTTACAGAGAGAGAGAGAGAGAAGGGGTTCCTAAGGGCCTGTGTGTGTGTGTGTGTGTGTGTGTGTGTGTGTGTGTGTGTGCGTGTGTGTGTGTGTGTGTGAGAAAGTGACAGTTGAGATTCAAATTCATGAACATTCCGCCATTGTAAGTCAATGGGACTTTTTTGCCCGCTTTTTCGTCCGCTGTGCGAACATCGTAGGTCCGATCGCTTAGAAAAGATATAGCACACCTCTCCTCAATGAGCCGGTCGATATGACACCTCATTCATGGGTCTGTGACAAACGGTGCAGGAGGAGTAGCGCGCCGAAGTTTTGTCCAGAAGAAGAATAAGAAGAAGAAGAAGAATAAGAAGAAGAATAATAAGTATGCAAGATAACAATAGTGATGCCTTGCCTTTGGCAAGCACCACTAACTAGAATGTACATTTCCTGAAGAAAATGTGAGTGGTGCTTGCCGTGGCAAAACTCGGACACTGTAGACACCATGTGAGATAACACACACACACACACACACTTTTTTTTCCCCAGATGAATGTTAAGCATCCTATACTCAGCAAATGCAGAGGAAGAGTTTGTGGACCGAGCTGCTGAGATGGAGATGCGCTCCAAGCTTGTAAATGATAACAGCGCAACACAAAGCACGTCAGAGTTTATGTGTGTTCTCAAATGAAACCCAAACAAACAGCACACGCAATAAAAGACTGAATAATATAATGCAAGCACTATCAAAGGTTTTACCACAAACTTTCACCTCAAGAAGTATCGCGAGATCTTATGCGCTCCCAAAAGCCAGGTGAAATGGCTCTGTATTTATTTAACATGCACTGCATTGTTAATTTTGCATGAAAAGATTGTTTTTATCGAAACCAAAAATGAACAATAATTTCATATATACTGCCTTTTAAAATTTCAAGTATTTTTCAAATACTTTTTCATAAATATAGCTGTTTTCAAGGGTTTTCCAGGACTTAAATTTCAAAACGTCAAATTCAAGTACTTCAAGCACTTTAAGCACCTTGTACAAACCCTGAATATTACAGATTTGCCTCATCACAATAGTCTGTGAACAAGGTCCATAGTGAAAGTGTGATTCCATTGGCTGTACAATCATGTACAAACGTTTATCTGTTTATGTACGGAACACAATGTGAAAGTGAAAGAGAGATGATTCCTTAGGCCCTGAGTGTGTGTGTGTGTGTGTGTGTGTGTGTGAACTGGTATATATGGTTTATGAGGACACAAATGTGTATAATTACATGGGTACTACAACGTGAAGGTGGTTTATGAGGACACTGCCTATGTCCCCGTAAACCAAAAGGCTTAAAAACATACTAAATGGTGTTTTTTTGAAAATCTAAAAATGCAGAAAGTTTCCTGTAAGGGGTAGGTTTAGGTGTAGGGTTGGTGTAGGGCAATAGCACATACAGTTTGTACAGTATAAAAACCATTACACCTATGGAGAGTCCCCGTAAACCACATATGCCAGACTCTGTGTATGTGTGTGTGTGTGTGTGTGTTGGAATATTTAGCATGTTTTAGCACTTAGCTAATCATTATTAGCATGTAGCTATTCACTGCTAGCATGTGTAGCATGATGGAAGTACTGTTTGCTCTGAATCAAAAGAGCAAATGACATTTCTATCCAAAGATATCCCTTTTGATCTGTTTAAATGGAGGTCTATAGGGTGGTTGCTAGGGTGCTGTAAGTGGTTGCTAGGGTGTGGCTATGAAGATCATAGGTCATTACTTATTGGTTACTTAAAAGATGAGTCAAATGAGTGTGTGTGAGTTACAGAGAGAGAGGGAGAGAGAGAGAAGGGGTTCCTAAGGGCCTGTGTGTGTGTGTGTGTGTGTGTGTGTGTGTGTGTGTGTGTGTGTGTTTGAGAAAGTGACAGTTGAGATTCAAATTCATGAACATTCCGCCATTGTAAGTCAATGGGACTTTTTTGCCCGCTTTTTCGTCCGCTGTGCGAACATCGTAGGTCCGATCGCTTAGAAAAGATATAGCACACCTCTCCTCAATGAGCCGGTCGATATGACACCTCATTCATGGGTCTGTGACAAACGGTGCAGGAGGAGTAGCGCGCCGAAGTTTTGTCCAGAAGAAGAATAAGAAGAAGAAGAATAACTAGAATGTACATTTCCTGAAGAAAATGTGAGTGGTGCTTGCCGTGGCAAAACTCGGACACTGTAGACACCATGTGAGATAACACACACACACACACACACACACACACTTTTTTTCCCCAGATGAATGTTAAGCATCGTAAACTCAGCATATGCAGAGGAAGAGTTTGTGGACCGAGCTGCTGAGATGGAGATGCGCTCCAAGCTTGTAAATGATAACAGCGCAACACAAAGCGCGTCAGAGTTTATGTGTGTTCTCAAATGAAACCCAAACAAACAGCACACGCAATAAAAGACTGAATAATATAATGCAAGCACTATCAAAGGTTTTACCACAAACTTTCACCTCAAGAAGTATCGCGAGATCTTATGCGCTCCCAAAAGCCAGGTGAAATGGCTCTGTATTTATTTAACATGCACTGCATTGTTAATTTTACATGAAAAGATTGTTTTTATCGAAACCAAAAATTAACAATAATTTCTTATATACTGCCTTTTAAAATTTCAAGTATTTTTCAAATACTTTTTCATAAATATAGCTGTTTTCAAGGGTTTTCCAGGACTTAAATTTCAAAACGTCAAATTCAAGTACTTCAAGCACTTTAAGCACCTTGTACAAACCCTGAATATTACAGATTTGCCTCATCACAATAGTCTGTGAACAAGGTCCATAGTGAAAGTGTGATTCCATTGGCTGTACAATCATGTACAAACGTTTATCTGTTTATGTACGGAACACAATGTGAAAGTGAAAGAGAGATGATTTCTTAGGCCCTGTGTGTGTGTGTGTGTGTGTGTGTGAACTGGTATATATGGTTTATGAGGACACAAATGTGTATAATTACATGGGTACTACAACGTGGAGGTGGTTTATGAGGACACTGCCTATGTCCCCGTAAACCAAAAGGTTTAAAAACATACTAGTGTTTTTTTGAAAATCTAAAATTGCAGGAAGTTTCCTTTAAGGGGTAGGTTTAGGTGTAGGGTTGGTGTAGGGCAATAGCACATACAGTTTGTACAGTATAAAAACCATTACACCTATGGAGAGTCCCCGTAAACCACATATGCCAGACTCTGTGTATGCGTGTGTGTGTGTGTGTGTGTGTTGGAATATTTAGCATGTTTTAGCACTTAACTAATCATTATTAGCATGTAGCTATTCACTGCTAGCATGTGTAGCATGATGGAAGTCCTGTTTGCTTTGAATCAAAAGAGCAAATGACATTTCTATCCAAAGATATCCCTTTTGATCTGTTTAAATGGAGGTCTATGGGGTGGTTGCTAGGGTGCTGTAAGTGGTTGCTAGGGTGTGGCTATGAAGATCATAGGTCATTACTTATTGGTTACTTAAAAGATGAGTCAAATGAGTGTGTGTGAGTTACAGAGAGAGAGAGAGAGAAGGGGTTCCTAAGGGCCTGTGTGTGTGTGTGTGTGTGTGTGTGTGTGTGTGTGTGTGTGTGTGTGAGAAAGTGACAGTTGAGATTCAAATTCATGAACATTCCGCCATTGTAAGTCAATGGGACTTTTTTGCCCGCTTTTTCGTCCGCTGTGCGAACATCGTAGGTCCGATCGCTTAGAAAAGATATAGCACACCTCTCCTCAATGAGCCGGTCGATATGACACCTCATTCATGGGTCTGTGACAAACGGTGCAGGAGGAGTAGCGCGCCGAAGTTTTGTCCAGAAGAAGAATAAGAATAAGAACTAGAATGTACATTTCCTGAAGAAAATGTGAGTGGTGCTTGCCGTGGCAAAACTCGGACACTGTAGACACCATGTGAGATAACACACACACACACACACACACACACACACTTTTTTTCCCCAGATGAATGTTAAGCATCGTAAACTCAGCATATGCAGAGGAAGAGTTTGTGGACCGAGCTGCTGAGATGGAGATGCGCTCCAAGCTTGTAAATGATAACAGCGCAACACAAAGCGCGTCAGAGTTTATGTGTGTTCTCAAATGAAACCCAAACAAACAGCACACGCAATAAAAGACTGAATAATATAATGCAAGCACTATCAAAGGTTTTACCACAAACTTTCACCTCAAGAAGTATCGCGAGATCTTATGCGCTCTCAAAAGCCAGGTGAAATGGCTCTGTATTTATTTAACATGCACTGCATTGTTAATTTTACATGAAAAGATTGTTTTTATCGAAACCAAAAATGAACAATAATTTCTTATATACTGCCTTTTAAAATTTCAAGTATTTTTCAAATACTTTTTCATAAATATAGCTGTTTTCAAGGGTTTTCCAGGACTTAAATTTCAAAACGTCAAATTCAAGTACTTCAAGCACTTTAAGCACCTTGTACAAACCCTGAATATTACAGATTTGCCTCATCACAATAGTCTGTGAACAAGGTCCATAGTGAAAGTGTGATTCCATTGGCTGTACAATCATGTACAAACGTTTATCTGTTTATGTACGGAACACAATGTGAAAGTGAAAGAGAGATGATTTCTTAGGCCCTGTGTGTGTGTGTGTGTGTGTGTGTGAACTGGTATATATGGTTTATGAGGACACAAATGTGTATAATTACATGGGTACTACAACGTGGAGGTGGTTTATGAGGACACTGCCTATGTCCCCGTAAACCAAAAGGTTTAAAAACATACTAGTGTTTTTTTGAAAATCTAAAATTGCAGAAAGTTTCCTTTAAGGGGTAGGTTTAGGTGTAGGGTTGGTGTAGGGCAATAGCACATACAGTTTGTACAGTATAAAAACCATTACACCTATGGAGAGTCCCCGTAAACCACATATGCCAGACTCTGTGTATGCGTGTGTGTGTGTGTGTGTGTGTTGGAATATTTAGCATGTTTTAGCACTTAACTAATCATTATTAGCATGTAGCTATTCACTGCTAGCATGTGTAGCATGATGGAAGTCCTGTTTGCTTTGAATCAAAAGAGCAAATGACATTTCTATCCAAAGATATCCCTTTTGATCTGTTTAAATGGAGGTCTATGGGGTGGTTGCTAGGGTGCTGTAAGTGGTTGCTAGGGTGTGGCTATGAAGATCATAGGTCATTACTTATTGGTTACTTAAAAGATGAGTCAAATGAGTGTGTGTGAGTTACAGAGAGAGAGAGAGAGAAGGGGTTCCTAAGGGCCTGTGTGTGTGTGTGTGTGTGTGTGTGTGTGTGTGTGTGTGTGTGTGTGTGTGTGTGTGAGAAAGTGACAGTTGAGATTCAAATTCATGAACATTCCGCCATTGTAAGTCAATGGGACTTTTTTGCCCGCTTTTTCGTCCGCTGTGCGAACATCGTAGGTCCGATCGCTTAGAAAAGATATAGCACACCTCTCCTCAATGAGCCGGTCGATATGACACCTCATTCATGGGTCTGTGACAAACGGTGCAGGAGGAGTAGCGCGCCGAAGTTTTGTCCAGAAGAAGAATAAGAATAAGAATAAGAATAAGAAGAAGAATAATAAGTATGCAAGATAACAATAGTGATGCCTTGCCTTTGGCAAGCACCACTAACTAGATAAAAAAGTTTGTCGAGACAAACTTTAAGTTGGCTTGAGAAAGCCGGACCAGAAAGTTTTAAAAAGTTTGAAAAGTTTAAAAAGTTTTAAAAGTTTAAAAAAGTTTAAGAAGTTTAAAAAGTTTAAGTTTGAAAAGTTTGGGAAGTTTCAAGTTTGATGGTTTTCAGTCCGAATTAGTTTGAAGTTTAACGTAGTTTTAAAAGTTTAAAGTTTGATAGATAGATAGATAGATAGATAGATAGTCAGATAATAGATAGATAGATAGATAGATAGATAGATAGATAGATAGATAGATAGATCTGCTAAGATATATAAATGCTAAGATAGATAGATCTGAGGCCAACTAAGGACCTCAGAGTGGTTGCTAGGGTATTCTAGGTGGTTGCTAGGATGTTGCTATGTGGTAGCTAAGGTGCTCCTGACTGTTGCTAGGGTGTTGCTATGTGGTTGCTAGGGTACTTGGGGTGGTTGCTAGGGTATAGCTATGCGGTTGCTAAGGTGCTCTGGATTGTTGCTAGGGTGTTGCTATGCGGTTGCTAGGGTACTTGGGGTGGTTGCTAGGGTGTAGCTATGCGGTTACTAAGGTACCCAGGTCAGTTGCTAGGGTGTTGCTATGCGGTTGCTAGGGTACCTGGGGCTGTTGCTAGGGTAATGTTATGCGGTCGCTAGGGTATCTAGGACGGTTGCTAGGGTGTTGCTATGCGGTTGCTATGGTACTCAGGGTGGTTGCTAAGGTGTTACTATGCGGTTGCTATGGTACTCAGGGTGGTTGCTAAGGTGTTGCTATGCGGTTGCTAGGGTGTCCAGGGTGGTTGCTAGGGTTTTGCTATGTGGTTTCTAGAGTACTCTGGGAGGTTGCTAGGGTTTTGCTATACGGTTGCTAGGGTATCTGGTGCGGTTGCTAGGGTGCGTAGGACGGTTGCTAGGGTGTTGCTATGCAGTTGCTATGGTACTCAGGGTGGTTGCTAAGGTGTTGCTATGCAGTTGCTAGGGTGTCCAAGGTGGTTGCTAGGTTGTTGCTCTGGGGTTGCTAGGGTTCTTGGAATGGTTGCTAGGGAGTTGCTAGTGTAATCTGAGTGCTTGCTAAGCTTTTGCTATGCGGTTGCTAGGGTACCTGGGGTGGTTGCTAAGGTGTTGCTATGCGGTTGCTACTGTACCCGGGGCGGTTGTTAAGGTGTTGCTAAGTGGTTGGTACGGTACCCCGTGTGGTTGCTAGGTTGTTACTAGCATGTTGTTAACATGATTAGCAAGTTGCTAGTATGTTGCTAGCATGTTTCTAACAATTTGCTAGCATGACTAGCAAGTGACTAGCATGTTTTTAGCATGACTAGCATGTTTTTAGCATGACTAGCAAGTGACTAGCATGTTTGCTAGCATGACTAGCAAGTGACTAGCATGTTACTAGCATGATTAGCAAGTGACTAGCATGTTGTTAGCATGACTAGCAAGTGACTAGCATGTTTGCTAGCATGATTAGCAGGTTACTAGCATGTTTTAGGATGACTAGCATGTTGTTAGCATGACTAGCAAGTTACTCGCATGTTACTAGCATTTTTCTAGCATGATTAGCATGTTACTATCATGATTAGCAAGTTACTAGCATGTTGCTAGCAGATAGATAGATAGATGTATATAGTCAGATTGTAGATAGATAGATAGATAGATAGAAATAGTCAGATTGTAGATAGATAGATAGATAGATAGATAGATAGATAGATAGAAATAATCAGATAGATAGATAGATAGAAATAATCAGATAGATAGATAGATAGATAGATAGATAGATAAATAGAAAGAAATAGTCAGATTGTACATAGATAGATAGATAGATAGATAGAGTCAGATGATATAGATAGATAGATAGATAGAGTCAGATGATAGATAGATAGATAGATAGATAGATAGATATAGTCAGATTGTAGATAAATAGATAGATAGATAGATAGATAGATAGATATAGTCAGATTGTAGATAGATAGATAGATAGATAGATAGATAGATAGATAAGAAATGTTAGATAGATGAGTTTGAATGAGTTTGAATGGGTTAGAAATAGTACATAGAAGGGCAGTCTGATTGAGTCTCATGGGCTTCAGTGTGTTTAGATTTGAATTTTTGACAGTTGGAGTTTGAATTGTCTTGGCCCATCTGAACATTCCGTCAATGTAAGTCTATGGGATTTTTATGATTTTTAATCTTCATTTTTATGAAAACCGTAAGTCGGATCAGTTAGAAAAGATATAGCAACTAACTTCAGATCAGTCTGAAGATCTGGGCTGAGTTTGGAGTCTGTAGAGTTAAAGCTCTAGGAGGAGTTAGAGTTGATAATTTAGTCTCAGAAGAATAATAATAACTAGATAAAAAAGTTTGTCGAGACAAACTTTAAGTTGGCTTGAGAAAGCCGGACCAGAAAGTTTTAAAAAGTTTGAAAAGTTTAAAAAAGTTTGAAAAGTTTAAAAAAGTTTAAGAAAGATAGATAGATAGAGTCAATGATAGATAGATAGATAGATAGAGTCAATGATAGATAGATAGATAGATAGATAGATAGATAGATAGATAGGTAGATAGAGTCAATGATAGATAAATAGATAGATAGATAGATAGATAGATAGATAGATAGATAGATAGATAGATAGAGTCAATGATAGATAGATAGATAGATAGAGTCAATGATAGATAGATAGATAGATAGATAGATAGATAGATAGATAGATAGATAGATAGAGTCAATGATAGATAGATAGATAGATAGATAGATAGATAGATAGATAGATAGATAGATAGATAGATAGGTAGATAGAGTCAATGATAGATAAATAGATAGATAGATAGATAGATAGATAGATAGATAGATAGATAGAGTCAATGATAGATAGATAGATAGATAGAGTCAATGATAGATAGATAGATAGATAGATAGATAGATAGATAGATAGATAGATAGATAGATAGATAGATAGATTCAATGATAGATAGATAGATAGATAGATAGATAGATAGATAGATAGACAGATAGAGTCAGTGATAGATAGATAGATAGATAGATAGATAGATAGATAGATAGATAGAGTCAATGATAGATAGATAGATAGATAGATAGATAGATAGATAGATAAATAGATAGATAGATAGATTAGAAATGTTAGATAGATGAGTTTGAATGAGTTTGAATGGGTTAGAAATAGTACATAGAAGGGCAGTCTGATTGAGTCTAATGGGCTTCAGTGTGTTTAGATTTGAATTTTTGACAGTTGGAGTTTGAATAGTCTTGGCCCATCTGAACATTCCGTCAATGTAAGTCTATGGGATTTTTATGATTTTTAATCTTCATTTTTATGAAAACCGTAAGTCCGATCAGTTAGAAAAGATATAGCAACTAACTTCAGATCAGTCTGAACATCTGGGCTGAGTTTGGAGTCTGTAGAGTTAAAGCTCTAGGAGGAGTTAGAGTTGATAATTTAGTCTCAGAAGAATAATAATAATAATAATAATAATAATAATAATAATAAGAAGTTTAAATAGGATTTCAGTAAGTTGGCTTTCTCAAGCCAACTTAATAATAATAATAAGAAGTTTAAATAGCATTTCAGTAAGTTGGCTTTCTCAAGCCAACTTAATAATAAGTATGCAAGATAACAATAGTGATGCCTTGCCTTTGGCAAGCACCACTAACTAGAATGTACATTTCCTGAAGAAAATGTGAGTGGTGCTTGCCGTGGCAAAACTCGGCACTAGGCCGTCAGTAGAGTCTTCAGCATGATTGTAGAGAGCCAACTCCCATGTCTGTATGATGTTGTGGAGCTGAGATATGGCTTCTTTATTTTGCTATACGGTCACTAGGGTGCTCTATATGGTTGCTAGGGTGTAGCTGCACAGTCGCCATGGTAATTCTTACAGACTGGTTTTTCAGACGAAACAAAAGATATCTATACCACTTTCTGGTGCTGAGAAATTGCTTATTCATGTGTTTGTTCAGTTGCTAAGGTACTCTAAATTGTTGCTATGGTGTGGCTATACAGTTTATGGGATGATATTTAAAGACTATTTGACAGTCTGAATCAACAGAGCCCAACCCCATGTTTCTACAATGTTCTGGTGCTGAATAATTGTTTGTTAATGTCCTTTTACGGTTGCTAGGGTGCTGTAAGTGGTTGCTAGGGCATAGCTATGAAGTTGTCATGTCAGTACTTATTGGCTGCTTGATAGGCCGAGTCAAAAGAGCCCACCCCCGAGTCTCTGTGACCTCCTGATCCAAAGATATAATCTCATTAATTTTGTGCCAGTGTTAAGTCTATGGGACTTTTTCGCCCAAATTTTTTCATCCACCAGATGAACATCGTACACTCAATTACTTATAAAAGATATAGCACACCTCTCCTCAATATGTCGCATGATTTGACATCTCATTCATGGGTCTACGACAAAAGGTGCAGGAGGAGTAGCGTGCCGAAGTTTTGTACGGGCGAATAGTAATAACAATACTAGAATGTACATTTCCTGAAGAAAATGTGAGTGGTGCTTGCCGTGGCAAAACTCGGACACTGTAGACCCCATGTGAGATAACACACACACACACACACACACACACACACACAGACACACTTTTTTTTCCCCAGATGAATGTTAAGCATCCTAAACTCAGCATATGCAGAGGAAGAGTTTGTGGACCGAGCTGCTGAGATGGAGATGCGCTCCAAGCTTGTAAATGATAACAGCGCAACACAAAGCGCGTCAGAGTTTATGTGTGTTCTCAAATGAAACCCAAACAAACAGCACACGCAATAAAAGACTGAATAATATAATGCAAGCACTATCAAAGGTTTTACCACAAACTTTCACCTCAAGAAGTATCGCGAGATCTTATGCGCTCCCAAAAGCCAGGTGAAATGGCTCTGTATTTATTTAACATGCACTGCATTGTTAATTTTGCATGAAAAGATTGTTTTTATCGAAACCAAAAATGAACAATAATTTCATATATACTGCCTTTTAAAATTTCAAGTATTTTTCAAATACTTTTTCATAAATATAGCTGTTTTCAAGGGTTTTCCAGGACTTAAATTTCAAAACGTCAAATTCAAGTACTTCAAGCACTTTAAGCACCTTGTACAAACCCTGAATATTACAGATTTGCCTCATCACAATAGTCTGTGAACAAGGTCCATAGTGAAAGTGTGATTTCATTGGCTGTACAATCATGTACAAACGTTTATCTGTTTATATACGGAACACAATGTGAAAGTGAAAGAGAGATGATTCCTTAGGCCCTGTGTGTGTGTGTGTGTGTGTGTGCGTGTGTGTGTGTGTGTGAGTGTGTGTGTGTGTGTGTGTGTGTGTCTGTGTCTGTGTCTGTGTGTGTGTGTGTGTGTCTGTCTCTGTGTGTGTGTGTGAGTGTGTGTGTGTGTGTGTGTGTGTGTGTGTGTGTGTGTGTCTGTCTCTGTGTGTGTGTGTGTGTGTGTGTGTGTGTTGGAATATTTAGCATGTTTTAGCACTTAGCTAATCATTATTAGCATGTAGCTATTCACTGCTAGCATGTGTAGCATGATGGAAGTCCTGTTTGCTCTGAATCAAAAGAGCAAATGACATTTCTATCCAAAGATATCCCTTTTGATCTGTTTAAATGGAGGTCTATGGGGTGGTTGCTAGGGTGCTGTAAGTGGTTGCTAGGGTGTGGCTATGAAGATCATAGGTCATTACTTATTGGTTACTTAAAAGAGTCAAATGAGTGTGTGTGAGTTACAGAGAGAGAGAGAGAAGGGGTTCCTAAGGGCCTGTGTGTGTGTGTGTGTGTGTGTGTGTGTGTGTGTGTGTGTGTGTGTGTGTGTGTGTGTGTGAGAAAGTGACAGTTGAGATTCAAATTCATGAACATTCCGCCATTGTAAGTCAATGGGACTTTTTTACCCGCTTTTTCGTCCGCTGTGCGAACATCGTAGGTCCGATCGCTTAGAAAAGATATAGCACACCTCTCCTCAATGAGCCGGTCGATATGACACCTCATTCATGGGTCTGTGACAAACGGTGCAGGAGGAGTAGCGCGCCGAAGTTTTGTCCAGAAGAAGAATAAGAAGAAGAAGAATAACTAGATAAAAAAGTTTGTCGAGACAAACTTTAAGTTGGCTTGAGAAAGCCGGACCAGAAAGTTTTAAAAAGTTTGAAAAGTTTAAAAAAGTTTAAGAAGTTTAAAAAAGTTTGAAAAGTTTAAAAAAGTTTAAGAAGTTTAAAAAGTTTAAGTTTGAAAACTTTGGGAAGTTTTAAGTTTGACGGTTTTCAGTCTGAATTAGTTTGAAGTTTAACGTAGTTTTAAAAGTTTAAAGTTTGATAGATAGATAGATAGATAGATAGATAGATAGATAGATAGATAGATAGATAGATAGACAGACAGATAGATAGATAGATAGATAGATAGATAGGCTCAGATTATAGATAGACAGACAGACAGACAGACAGATAGACAGATAGATAGATAGATAGATAGACAGACAGATAGATAGATAGATAGATAGGCTCAGATTATAGATAGACAGACAGACAGACAGACAGATAGACAGATAGATAGATAGATAGATAGATAGATAGATAGATAGATAGATAGATAAATAGACAGACAGAGAGATATTATCCCTTATTATTATCGTTGATTACCCCTTACATATACATACATACATATATATATATAGATAAAACAACTAATATGGCTAAATAAATAAATAAATAAATAATAATAAATTGTTAGTTTGGCATGTTTAAACCCTCATCCATTCCTCCCGAACCTATAACAAAAGTGTCCCTCGTGGGTCCAAATGACCCGAAGGCATTCAACGTTCATTTTTTTTCAGGCCTGAAATTCTTTTCTTATCTATTTAAAAAAAAAAAAAAAAAAAAGGTTTTGTTATTATTTTTGGTGATTTATTTTATTTTATTTTCCTTAAATTCAGAATTTTTTATGGAATTAGCATATTTGCATACATAATTTCACCAAAAAAAAAAAAAAAACAAAGACACAATTTCTACTTTAAACATCATTATCCATCAGGAACTGGGTCACTGAGTGTCTCTGAGGCCATCTGGCTGGAAAAATGACAAAAAATTGCATTTATATTTTCAGCCACTAGATGGGCCTATTGAACCCTATGGAGATTCTCAACAGAGCTCAAACAGTGAAATCTTCAAAACTACACCAACTTCAGGCTTCATTTAGCTTTCAGATATATCTCAAGGCTTTCAGATATATATAAAAACATTTAAAAATATATATATATATATATGTAAAAAAATAAAATAAAATAAATAAATAAAATTATACTGGATTTTAATCCAAACATATGTATAGCCATACATTTTCATAAATATGAAATAAATATAAAAGATAAATTTAAAAATATAAATATGATATCAAATCATTAGTCTTTACCTCTTCCCTCAAATTTATAAATGAATGGCTCTCTATGGGCCTCTGCTGGATATATATGGTCATTACACTATTCTTTCAAAAACTGATTTCTACAAGTTTTTCTCTAACCACCAGATGGCAGAATTGTACACCTAACACCTAGATCAATCTCCAGAAACAATTTAAATTAAATTTAGATCATCATTTAAGAGATTTATTAATAAAAATGTAATATTTCACATGCAAGCTAATGGTGTAGTTGAGGATTTTTGTGGTAAACAGGTACAAAAGTACTTCATTTCTCCCAAAACACAGCATTAATGTATAGATGAGAAGTAAACAAAAAAAAAAAATGATATATTATTTGTATGATTAAAAATTTATAAATGTTTTACAATTACTCTTTCAATTTTGGGGTCATATTGACCCCAAAGGACACAGGTGTAAACAGGAAAAACAGGTCTTATGAGGGTTAAGAAATAATGCTAATACAAATGTGAATAAATGCAGTGTATATATTAAAGCTTCACATTTTCTGTCTATTTCTTGTGTGCGTGTGTTTGTGTTTGTGTGTGTGTGTGTGTGTGTGTGTGTGTGTGTGTGTGTGTCTGTGTGTGTGTCTGTGTGTGTGTGTGTGTGTGAGAGAGATAGATCTCAGATAGATAGATAGATAGATAGTCAATGATAGATAGATAAATAGATAGATAGATAGATAGCTAGATAGATAGACAGATAGATAGATAGATAGATAGATAGATAGACAGATAGATAGATATAGTCAGATTGTAGATAGATAGATAGATAGATAGGTAGATAGATAGATAGATAGATAGACAGATAGATAGATAAGAAATATTAGATAGATGAGTTTGAATGAGTTTGAATGGGTTAGAAATAGTACATAGAAGGGCAGTCTGATTGAGTCTAATGGGCTTCAGTGTGTTTAGATTTGAATTTTTGACAGTTGGAGTTTGAATAGTCTTGGCTCATCTGAACATTCCGTCAATGTAAGTCTATGGGATTTTTATGATTTTTAATCTTCATTTTTATGAAAACCGTAAGTCCGATCAGTTAGAAAAGATATAGCAACTAACTTCAGATCAGTCTGAAGATCTGGGCTGAGTTTGGAGTCTGTAGAGTTAAAGCTCTAGGAGGAGTTAGAGTTGATAATTTAGTCTCAGAAGAATAATAATAATAACTAGATAAAAAAGTTTGTCGAGACAAACTTTAAGTTGGCTTGAGAAAGCCGGACCAGAAAGTTTGAAAAAGTTTGAAAAGTTTAAAAAAGTTTAAGAAGTTTAAAAAGTTTAAGTTTGAAAAGTTTGGGAAGTTTTAAGTTTGACGGTTTTCAGTCTGAATTAGTTTGAAGTTTAACGTAGTTTTAATAGTTTAAAGATAGATAGATAGATAGATAGATAGATAGATAGATAGATAGATAGATAGATAGATAGATAGATAGGCTCAGATTATAGACAGACAGACAGACAGACAGATAGATAGATAGATAGATAGATAGATAGATAGATAGAGAGAGAGATAGACTCAGATGATAGATAGATAGATAGATAGATAGATAGATAGATAGATAGATAGATAGATAGGCTCAGATGATAGATAGATAGATAGATAGATAGATAGATAGATAGATAGATAGATAGATATAGTCAGATTGTAGATAGATAGATAGATAGATAGAAATAGATAGATAGATAGATAGATAGATAGAGTGAATGATAGATAGATAGATAGATAGATAGATAGATAGAGTCAGATGATAGATAGATAGATAGATAGATAGATAGATAGATAGATAGATAGATAGATAGATAGATAGAGTCAGATGATAGATAGATAGATAGATAGATAGATAGATAGATAGATAGATAGATAGATAGATAGATAGATAGATAGATAGATAGAGTCAGATGATAGATATATAGATAGATAGATAGATAGATAGATAGATAGATAGATAGATAGATAGAGTCAGATGATAGATAGATAGATAGATAGATAGATAGATAGTCAGATGATAGATAGATAGATAGATAGATAGATAGATAGATAGATAGATAGATAGAGTCAGATGATAGATAGATAGATAGATAGATAGATAGATAGATAGATAGATAAGAAATGTTAGATGAGTTTGAATGAGTTTGAATGGGTTAGAAATAGTACATAGAAGGGCAGCTTGATTGAGTCTAATGGGCTTCAGTGTGTTTAGATTTGAATTTTTGACAGTTGGAGTTTGAATTGTCTTGGCCCGTCTGAACATTCCGTCAATGTAAGTCTATGGGATTTTTATGATTTTTAATCTTCATTTTTATGAAAACTGTAAGTCCGATCAGTTAGAAAAGATATAGCAACTAACTTCAGATCAGTCTGAAGATCTGGGCTGAGTTTGGAGTCTGTAGAGTTAAAGCTCTAGGAGGAGTTAGAGTTGATAATTTTAGTCTCAGAAGAATAATAATAATAACTAGATAAAAAAGTTTGTCGAGACAAACTTTAAGTTGGCTTGAGAAAGCCGGACCAGAAAGTTTTAAAAAGTTTGAAAAGTTTAAAAAAGTTTAAAAAGTTTAAGTTTGAAAAGTTTGGGAAGTTTTAAGTTTGACGGTTTTCAGTCTGAATTAGTTTGAAGTTTAACGTAGTTTTAAAAGTTTAAAGTTTGATAGATAGATAGATAGATAGATAGATAGATAGATAGATAGATAGATAGAAAGAGAGATAGATTGAGTCAGATGATAGATAGATAGATAGATAGATAGATAGATAGATAGATAGATAGATAGATAGAAAGAGAGATAGATTGAGTCAGATGATAGATAGATAGATAGATAGATAGATAGATAGATAGATAGATAGACAGACAGAGAGATATTATCCCTTATTATTATCGTTGATTATCCCTTACATATACATACATACATACATACATACATACATATATAGATAAAACAACTAAAATGGCTAAATAAAAAATAATAAATAAATAAATAAATAAATAATAAATTGTTAGTTTGGCATGTTTAAACCCTCATCCATCCCTCTCGAAGCTATAACAAAAGTGTCC
Organism: Spinibarbus caldwelli; assembly: GCA_039654775.1. NCBI lineage: Eukaryota > Metazoa > Chordata > Actinopteri > Cypriniformes > Cyprinidae > Spinibarbus > Spinibarbus caldwelli. The sequence goes on from CM077230.1 coordinate 36,625,914, forward strand.
CTCATGGGTCCAAATGACCCGAAGGCATTCAACGTTCATTTTTTTTCAGTCCTGAAATTCTTTTTTTATCTATTTAAAAAAAAGAAAAAAAAAATGTAGGTTTTGTTATTATTTTTGGTGATTTCTTTTATTTTATTTTCCTTAAATTCTGAATTTTTTATGGAAATTAGCATATTTGCATACATAATTTCACCAAAAAAAAAAAAAAAAAAAAAAAAGAAAAGAACAAAGACACAATTTCTACTTTAATCATCATTATCCATCAGGAACTGGGTCAGTGAGTGTCTCTGAGGCCATCTGGCTGGGAAAATGACAAAAAATTGCATTTATATTTTCAGCCACTAGATGGGCCTATTGAACCCTATGGAGATTCTCAACAGAGCTCAAACAGTGAAATCTTCAAAACTACACCAACTTCAGGCTTCATTTAGCTTTCAGATATATCTCAAGGCTTTCAGATATATATAAAAACATAAAAAAAAAAAAATAACTAAAAAATAAAATATATATATATATATATATGTGTGTGTAAAAAAATAAAATAAAATAAATAAATAAAATTATACTGGATTTTAATCCAAACATATGTATAGCCATACATTTTCATAAATATGAAATAAATATAAAAGATAAATTTAAAAATGTAAATATGATATCAAATCATTAGTCTTTACCTCTTCCCTCAAATTTATAAATGAATGGCTCTCTATGGGCCTCTGCTGGATATATATGGTCATTACACTATTCTTTCAAAAACTGATTTCTACAAGTTTTTCTCTAACCACCAGATGGCAGAATTGTACACCTAACACCTAGATCAATCTCCAGAAACAATTTAAATGAAATTTTAGATCATCATTTAAGAGATTTATTCATAAAAATGTAATATTTCACATGCAAGCTAATGGTGTAGTTGAGGATTTTTGTGGTAAACAGGTACAAAAGTACTTCATTTCTCCCAAAACACAGCATTAATGTATAGATGAGAAGTAAAAAAATAAATAAATAAATAAAAATGATATATTATTTGTATGATTAAAAATTTATAAATGTTTTACAATTACTCTTTCAATTTTGGGGTCATATTGACCCCAAAGGACACAGCTGTGAACAGGAAAAACAGGTCTTATGAGGGTTAAGAAATAATGCTAATACAAATGCGAATAAATGCAGTGTATATATTATATATTTCACATTTTCTGTCTATTTCTTGTGTGTGTGTGTTTGTGTATGTGTTAAATAGGGAAGGTATGTTTGTTTGTGTGTGTGTGTGTGTGTGTGAGAGAGATAGATCTCAGATAGATAGATAGATAGATAGATAGATAGATAGATAGATAGAGTCAATGATAGATAGATAGATAGATAGATAGATAGATAGATAGATAGATAGATAGAGTCAATGATAGATAGATAGATAGATAGATAGATAGATAGATAGATAGATAGATAGATAGATTAGAAATATTAGATAGATGAGTTTGAATGAGTTTGAATGGGTTAGAAATAGTACATAGAAGGGCAGTCTGATTGAGTCTAATGGGCTTCAGTGTGTTTAGATTTGAATTTTTGACAGTTGGAGTTTGAATTGTCTTGGCCCATCTGAACATTCCGTCAATGTAAGTCTATGGGATTTTTATGATTTTTAATGTTCATTTTTATGAAAACCGTAAGTCCGATCAGTTAGAAAAGATATAGCAACTAACTTCAGATCAGTCTGAAGATCTGGGCTGAGTTTGGAGTCTGTAGAGTTAAAGCTCTAGGAGGAGTTAGAGTTGATAATTTAGTCTCAGAAGAATAATAATAATAACTAGATAAAAAAGTTTGTCGAGACAAACTTTAAGTTGGCTTGAGAAAGCCGGACCAGAAAGTTTAAAAAAGTTTGAAAAGTTTAAAAAAGTTTAAGAAGTTTAAAAAGTTTAAGTTTGAAAAGTTTGGGAAGTTTTAAGTTTGACGGTTTTCAGTCTGAATTAGTTTGAAGTTTAACGTAGTTTTAAAAGTTTAAAGTTTGATAGATAGATAGATAGATAGATAGATAGATAGATAGATAGATAGATAGATAGATATGCTCAGATTATAGATAGATAGATAGATAGATAGATAGATAGAGTCAGATAATAGATAGATAGATAGATAGATAGATAGATAGATAGATAGATAGATAGATAGATAGATAGAGAGATAGACTCAGATGATAGAGATAGATAGATAGATAGATAGAGTCAGATAATAGATTGATAGATAGATAGATAGATAGATAGATAGATTCAGATAATAGATAGATAGATAGATAGATAGATAGATAGATAGATAGATAGATAGATAGATAGATAGATAGATAGATAGGCTCAGATTATAGATAGATAGATAGATAGATAGATAGATAGATAGATAGATAGATAGATAGATAGATTCAGATGATAGATAGATAGATAGATAGATAGATAGATAGATAGATAGATAGATAGATAGAGTCAGATAATAGATAGATAGATAGATAGATAGATAGATAGATAGATAGATAGAGTCAGATAATTGATAGATATATAGATCGATAGATAGATAGATAGATAGATAGATAGATAGATAGATAGATAGATAGATAGGCTCAGATTATAGACAGATGGACAGACAGATAGACAGACAGAGAGATAGATAGATAGATAGATAGATTCTAAGGACCTCAGAGTGGTTGCTAGGGTACTTAGAGTGGTTGCTATGATGGTTGCTAGGCTAGCACTGGTGGTTGCTAAGGCGGTTGCTAAGGTGTTGCTATGCGGTTGCTATGTTACTCAGGGTGGTTGCTAAGGTGTTACTATGTGGTTGCTAGGGTGTCCAGGGTGGTTGCTAGGGTATTGCTTAGCGGTTGCTAGGGTGTTGCTATGGTACCCAGGGTGGTTGCTAAGGTGTTGCTATGCGGTTGCTAGGGTACCCGGAGTGGTTGCTAAGGTGTTTCTATGTGGTTGCTAGGGTACTCAGGGTGGTTACTAAGTTGTTGCTAGGGTACCCGGGGTGGTTGCTAGGGCGTTGCTATGCGGTTGCTAGGGTACCCAGGGTGGTTGCTAAGGTGTTTCTATAAGGTTGCTAGGGTACTCAGGGTGGTTGCTAAGGTGTTGCTATGTGGTTGCTACAGTACCCGGGGCGGTTGCTAGGGTGTTGCTATTCGGTTACTAGGGTACTTGGGGTGGTTGCTAAGGTGTTGCCCTGTGGTTAATATGGTACCCCTTGTGGTTGCTAGGGTGTTAGTAGCATGTTTTTAACATGATTAGCAAGTTACT
>CM077230.1:36634188-36666688 GCA_039654775.1 Spinibarbus caldwelli
GATAGATAGATAGATAGAGTCAGATAATAGATAGATAGATAGATAGATAGATAGATAGATAGATAGATAGATAGATAGATGAGTCAGATGATAGATAGATAGATAGATAGATAGATAGATAGATAGATAGATAGATAGATGAGTCAGATAATAGATAGATAGATAGATAGATAGATAGATAGATAGATAGATAGATAGATAGATAGAGTCAATGATAGATAGATAGATAGATAGATAGATAGATAGATAGATAGGCTCAGATTATAGATAGACAGACAGACAGACAGATAGATAGATAGATAGATAGATAGATAGATAGATAGATAGATAGATAGATAGACAGACAGATAGATAGATAGATAGATAGATAGATAGATAGATAGATAGATAGATTCTAAGGACCTCAGAGTGGTTGCTAGGGTACTTAGAGTGGTTGCTATGATGGTTGCTAGGCTAGCTCTGGTGGTTGCGAAGGCGGTTGCTAGGGTATTGCTTAGCGGTTGCTAGGGTGTTGCTATGGTACCCAGGGTGGTTTCTAAGGTGTTGCTATGCGGTTGCTTGGGTACCCGGAGTGGTTGCTAAGGTGTTTCTATGTGGTTGCTAGGGTACTCGGGGTGGTTATTAAGTTGTTGCTAGGGTACCCGGGGTGGTTGCTAGGGTGTTGCTATGCGGTTGCTAGGGTACCCAGGGTGGTTGCTAAGGTGTTTCTATGCGGTTGCTAGGGTACTCAGGGTGGTTGCTAAGGTGTTGCTATGCGGTTGCTAGGGTACTCTGGGTGGTTGCTGAGGTGTTGCTATGCGGTTGCTAGGGTACTCTGGGTGGTTGCTATGGTGTTGCTATGCGGTTGCTAGGGTGCCCAGGGTGATTGCTAAGGTGTTGCTATGCGGTTGCTAGGGTACTTGGGCTGGTTGCTAGGGTGTTGCTATGTGGTTGCTAAGGTATCTGGGGTGGTTTCTAGGGTGTTGCTATGCGGTTGCTAGGGTACTTGGGCTGGTTGCTAGGGTGTTGCTATGTGGTTGCTAAGGTATCTGGGGTGGTTGCTAGGGTGTTGCTATGTGGTTGCTAGGGTACACTGGGTGGTTGCTATGCGGTTGCTAGGTTACCCGGGTTGGTTGCTAAGGTGTTTCCCTGTGGTTGCTACGGTACCCCGTGTGGTTGCTTGGGTGTTAGTAGCATGTTTTTAACATGATTAGCAAGTTACTAGCATGTTACCAGCATGATTAGCATGTTACTAGCATGTTGCTAGCATATTTCTAGCATGATTAGCGAGTTACTAGCATGTTTCTAGGATGATTAGCTTGTTGTTAGCATGTTTCTAGGATGATTAGCATGTTGTTAACATGATTAGCAAGTTACTAGCATGTTGCTAGCACATTTCTGGCATGATTAGCATGTTACTAGCATGTTGTTAGCATGATTAGCAAGTTACTAGCATGTTTCTAGAATGATTAGCATGTTTTTAGCATGTTTCTAGGATGACTAGCATGTTGTTAGCATGACTAGCAAGTTACTAGCATGTTAATAGCATTTTTCTAGCATGATTAGCAAGTTACTAGCATGTTGCTAGGAGATAGATAGATAGATAGATAGATAGATAGATAGATAGATAGATAGATAGAAATAGATCATAGATAGATAGATAGATAGATAGATAGATAGAGTCAGATGATAGATAGATAGATAGATAGAGTCAGATGATAGATAGATAGATAGATAGATAGATAGATAGATAGATAGAGTCAGATGATAGATAGATAGATAGATAGATAGATAGATAGAGTCAGATAATAGATAGATAGATAGATAGATAGATAGATAGATAGATAGACAGATAGATAGATTAGAAATGTTAGATAGATGAGTTTGAATGAGTTTGAATGGGTTAGAAATAGTACATAGAAGGGCAGTCTGATTGAGTCTAATGGGCTTCAGTGTGTTTAGATTTGAATTTTTGACAGTTGGAGTTTGAATTGTCTTGGCCCATCTGAACATTCCGTCAATGTAAGTCTATGGGATTTTTATGATTTTTAATCTTCATTTTTATGAAAACCGTAAGTCCGATCAGTTAGAAAAGATATAGCAACTAACTTCAGATCAGTCTGAAGATCTGGGCTGAGTTTGGAGTCTGTAGAGTTAAAGCTCTAGGAGGAGTTAGAGTTGATAATTTAGTCTCAGAAGAATAATAATAATAATAATAACTAGATAAAAAAGTTTGTCGAGACAAACTTTAAGTTGGCTTGAGAAAGCCGGACCAGAAAGTTTTAAAAAGTTTGAAAAGTTTAAAAAAGTTTGAAAAGTTAAAAAAAGTTTAAGAAGTTTAAAAAGTTTAAGTTTGAAAAGTTTGGGAAGTTTTAAGTTTGACGGTTTTCAGTCTGAATTAGTTTGAAGTTTAGCGTAGTTTTAAAAGTTTAAAGTTTGATAGATAGATAGACAGATAGATAGATAGATAGATAGATAGATAGATAGATAGACAGATAGACAGATAAATAGATAGACAGGCTCAGATTATAGATAGACAGACAGACAGACAGATAGATAGATAGATAGATAGATAGATAGATAGATAGATAGATAGATAGATAGACAGATAGATAGATAGATAGATAGATGATTCTAAGGACCTCAGAGTGGTTGCTAGAGTACTTAGAGTGGTTGCTATGATGGTTGCTAGGCTAGCTCCGGTGGTTGCTAAGGCGGTTGCTAAGGTGTTGCTATGCGGTTGCTGTGTTACTCAGGGTCGTTGCTAAGGTGTTGCTATCCGGTCGCTAGGGTACCCGGGATGGTTGCTAAGGTGTTGTTATATGGTTGCTACGGTCCCCGGGGCGGTTGCTAGGGTGTTGCTATGCGGTTGCTAGGGTACCCGGGGTGGTTGCTAAGGTGTTGCTATGCGGTTGCTAGGGTACTTGGGCTGGTTGCTAGGGTGTTGCTATGCGGTTGCTAAGGTATCTGGGGTGGTTGCTAGGGTGTTGCTATGTGGTTGCTAGGGTACCCGGGTTGGTTGCTAAGGTGTTGCTATGCGGTTGCTAAGATACCCGGAGTGGTTGCTAAGGTGTTGCTATGCGGTTGCTAGGGTACTTGGGCTGGTTGCTAGGGTGTTGCTAAGGTATCTGGGGTGGTTGCTAGGATGTTGCTATGTGGTTGCTAGGCTACACTGGGTGGTTGCTATGCGGCTGCTAGGGTACCCGGGTTGGTTGCTAAGGTGTTGCTATGTGGTTGCTACAGTACCCGGGGCGGTTGCTAGGGTGTTGCTATTCGGTTACTACGGTACTTCGGGTGGTTGCTAATGTGTTGCTATGTGGCTGCTACGGTACCCCGTGTGGTTGCTAGGGTGTTAGTAGCATGTTTTTAACATGATTAGCAAGTTACTAGCATGTTACCAGCATGATTAGCATGTTACTAGCATGTTGCTAGCATATTTCTAGCATGATTAGCAAGTTACTAGCATGTTTCTAGGATGATTAGCATGTTGTTAGCATGTTTCTAGGATGATTAGCATGTTGTTAACATGATTAGCAAGTTACTAGCATGTTGCTAGCACATTTCTGGCATGATTAGCATGTTACTAGCATGTTGTTAGCATGATTAGCAAGTTACTAGCATGTTTCTAGAATTATTAGCATGTTTTTAGCATGTTTCAAGGATGATTAGCATGTTGTTAGCATGACTAGCAAGTTACTAGCAAGTTATTAGCATTTTTCTAGCATGATTAGCATGTTACTATCATGATTAGCAAGTTACTAGCATGTTACAAGCATGATTAGCAAGTTACTAGCATGTTGCTAGCAGATAGATAGATAGATAGATAGATAGATAGATAGATAGATAGATAGATAGATAGATAGAAATTGATCGTAGATAGATAGAGTCAGATTATAGATAGATAGATAGATAGATAGATAGAGTCAGATGATAGATAGATAGATAGATAGATAGATAGATAGATAGATAGATAGATAGATATAGTCAGATTGTAGATAGATAGATAGATAGATAGATAGATAGATAGATATAGTCAGATTGTAGATAGATAGATAGATAGATAGATAGAAATAGATAGATAGATAGATAGATAGATAGATAGATAGATAGATATAGTCAGATTGTAGATAGATAGATAGATAGATAGATAGATAGATAGATAGAGTGAATGATAGATAGATAGATAGATAGATAGATAGATAGATAGATAGATAGATAGATAGATAGATATAGTCAGGTGATAGATAGATAGATAGATAGATAGATAGATAGATAGATAGATAGATAGATAGATAGATTAGAAATATTAGATAGATGAGTTTGAATGAGTTTGAATGATTAGAAATAGTACATAGAAGGGCAGTCTGATTGAGTCTAATGGGCTTCAGTGTGTTTAGATTTGAATTTTTGACAGTTGGAGTTTGAATTGTCTTGGCCCATCTGAACATTCCGTCAATGTAAGTCTATGGGCTTTTTATGATTTTTAATCTTCATTTTTATGAAAACCGTAAGTCCGATCAGTTAGAAAAGATATAGCAACTAACTTCAGATCAGTCTGAAGATCTGGGCTGAGTTTGGAGTCTGTAGAGTTAAAGCTCTAGGAGGAGTTAGAGTTGATAATTTAGTCTCAGAAGAATAATAATAATAATAATAATAATAATAATAATAATAAGAAGAAGTTTAAATAGGATTTCAGTAAGTTGGCTTTCTCAAGCCAACTTAATAATAATAAGAAGTTTAAATAGGATTTCAGTAAGTTGGCTTTCTCAAGCCAACTTAACTAGATAAAAAAGTTTGTCGAGACAAACTTTAAGTTGGCTTGAGAAAGCCGGACCAGAAAGTTTAAAAAAGTTTGAAAAGTTTAAAAAAGTTTGAAAAGTTTTAAAAAGTTTGAAAAGTTTAAAAAAGTTTAAGAAGTTTAAAAAGTTTAAGTTTGAAAAGTTTGGGAAGTTTTAAGTTTGACGGTTGCTAGGGTGTTGCTATGCAGTTGCTAGGGTACTTGGGGAGGTTGCTAGGGTGTAGCTATGCGGTTGCTAAGGTACCCAGGTCGGTTGCTAGGGTGTTTCTATGCGGTTGCTAGGGTACCTGGGGCGGTTGCTAGGGTAATGTTATGCGGTTGCTAGTGTATCTAGGACGGTTGTTAGGGTGCTGCTATGCGGTTGCTATGGTACTCAGGGTGGTTGCTAAGGTGTTACTATGCGGTTGCTATGGTACTCAGGGTGGTTGCTAAAGTGTTGCTATGCGGTTGCTAGGGTGTCCAGAGTGGTTGCTAGGGTTTTGCTATGTGGTTTCTAGAGTACTCTGGGAGGTTGCTAGGGTTTTGCTATATGGTTTCTAGGGTATCTGGTGCGGTTGCTAGGGTACCTAGGACGGTTGCTAGGGTGTTGCTATGCAGTTGCTATGGTACTCAGGGTGGTTTCTAAGGTGTTGCTATGCGGTTGCTAGGGTGTCCAAGGTGGTTGCTAGGTTGTTGCTCTGGGGTTGCTAGGGTTCTTGGGATGGTTGCTAGGGAGTTGCTAGGGTACTCTGAGTGCTTGCTAAGCTGTTGCTATGCGGTTGCTAGGGTAACTGGGGTGGTTGCTAAGGTGTTGCTATGCGGTTGCTATGGTACCCGGGGCGGTTGTTAAGGTGTTGCTAAGCGGTTGGTACGGTACCCCATGTGGTTGCTAGGTTGTTACTAGCATGTTGTTAACATGATTAGCAAGTTACTAGCATGTTACAAGCATGAATAGCATCTTACTAGCATATTGCTAGCACATTTCTAGCATGATTAGCAATCTACTAGCATGTTTCTAGGATGATTAGCATGTTGTTAGGATGTTTCTAGGATGATTAGCATGTAGATAACATGATTAGCAAGTTACTAGCATGTTGCTAGTACATTTCTGGCATGATTAGCATGTTACGAGCATGTTGTTAGCATGATTAGCAAGTTGCTAGTATGTTGCTAGCATGTTTCTAACAATTTTCTAGCATGACTAGCAAGTGACTAGCATGTTGTTAGCATGACTAGCATGTTTTTAGCATGACTAGCAAGTGACTAACATGTTTGCTAGCATGACTAGCAAGTGACTAGCATGTTACTAGCATGATTAGCAAGAGACTACCATGTTGTTAGCATGACTAGCAAGTGACTAGCATGTTTGCTAGCATGATTAGCAAGTTACTAGCATGTTGTTAGCATGACTAGCAAGTTACTCGCATGTTACTAGCATTTTTCTAGCATGATTAGCATGTTACTATCATGATCAGCAAGTTACTAGCATGTTGTTAGCATGACTAGCATGTTTTTAGCATGACTAGCAAGTGACTAGCATGTTTGCTAGCTTGACTAGCAAGTGACTAGCATGTTACTAGCATGATTAGCAAGTGACTAGCATGTTGTTAGCATGACTAGCAAGTGACTAGCATGTTTGCTAGCATGATTAGCAAGTTACTAGCATGTTGTTAGCATGATTAGCATGTTACTATCATGATCAGCAAGTTACTAGCATGTTGCTAGCAGATAGATAGATAGATAGATAGATAGATAGATAGATAGATAGATAGATAGAAATAGTCAGATTGTAGATAGATAGATAGATAGAAATAATCAGATAGATAGATAGATAGATAGACAGATAGATAGATAGATAGATAGATAGATAGATAGAAATAATCAGATAGATAGATAGATAGATAGATAGGTAGATAGATAGATAGACAGATAGATAGATAGATAGATAGATAGATAGATAGATAGATAGAAATAATCAGATAGATAGATAGATAGATAGATAGGTAGATAGATAGATAGATAAATAGAAAGAAATAGTCAGATTGTACATAGATAGATAGATAGATAGATAAGAAATATTAGATAGATGAGTTTGAATGAGTTTGAATGGGTTAGAAATAGTACATAGAAGGGCAGTCTGATTGAGTCTAATGGGCTTCAGTGTGTTTAGATTTGAATTTTTGACAGTTGGAGTTTGAATTGTCTTGGCCCATCTGAACATTCCGTCAATGTAAGTCTATGGGATTTTTATGATTTTTAATCTTCAATTTTATGAAAACCGTAAGTCCGATCAGTTAGAAAAGATATAGCAACTAACTTCAGATTAGTCTGAAGATCTGGGCTGAGTTTGGAGTCTGTAGAGGTAAAGCTCTAGGAGGAGTTAGAGTTGATAATTTTAGTCTCAGAAGAATAATAATAATAATAACTAGATAAAAAAGTTTGTCGAGACAAACTTTAAGTTGGCTTGAGAAAGCCGGACCAGAAAGTTTTAAAAAGTTTGAAAAGTTTAAAAAAGTTTGAAAAGTTAAAAAAAGTTTAAGAAGTTTAAAAAGTTTAAGTTTGAAAAGTTTGGGAAGTTTTAAGTTTGACGGTTTTCAGTCTGAATTAGTTTGAAGTTTAGCGTAGTTTTAAAAGTTTAAAGTTTGATAGATAGATAGATAGATAGATAGATAGATAGATAGATAGATAGATAAATAGATAGATAGGCTCAGATTATAGATAGACAGACAGACAGACAGATAGATAGATAGATAGATAGATAGATAGATAGATAGATAGATAGACAGATAAGGACCTCAGAGTGGTTGCTAGAGTACTTAGAGTGGTTGCTATGATGGTTGCTAGGCTAGCTCCGGTGGTTGCTAAGGCGGTTGCTAAGGTGTTGCTATGCGGTTGCTGTGTTACTCAGGGTCGTTGCTAAGGTGTTGCTATCCGGTTGCTAGGGTACCCGGGATGGTTGCTAAGGTGTTGTTATATGGTTGCTACGGTCCCCGGGGCGGTTGCTAGGGTGTTGCTATGCGGTTGCTAGGGTACCCGGGGTGGTTGCTAAGGTGTTGCTATGCGGTTGCTAGGGTACTTGGGCTGGTTGCTAGGGTGTTGCTATGCGGTTGCTAAGGTATCTGGGGTGGTTGCTAGGGTGTTGCTATGTGGTTGCTAGGGTACCCGGGTTGGTTGCTAAGGTGTTGCTATGCGGTTGCTAAGATACCCGGAGTGGTTGCTAAGGTGTTGCTATGCGGTTGCTAGGGTACTTGGGCTGGTTGCTAGGGTGTTGCTAAGGTATCTGGGGTGGTTGCTAGGGTGTTGCTATGTGGTTGCTAGGGTACACTGGGTGTTTGCTATGCGGCTGCTAGGGTACCCGGGTTGGTTGCTAAGGTGTTGCTATGTGGTTGCTACAGTACCCGGGGCGGTTGCTAGGGTGTTGCTATTCGGTTACTACGGTACTTCGGGTGGTTGCTAAGGTGTTGCTATGTGGCTGCTACGGTACCCCGTGTGGTTGCTAGGGTGTTAGTAGCATGTTTTTAACATGATTAGCAAGTTACTAGCATGTTACCAGCATGATTAGCATGTTACTAGCATGTTGCTAGCATATTTCTAGCATGATTAGCAAGTTACTAGCATGTTTCTAGGATGATTAGCATGTTGTTAGCATGTTTCTAGGATGATTAGCATGTTGTTAACATGATTAGCAAGTTACTAGCATGTTGCTAGCACATTTCTGGCATGATTAGCATGTTACTAGCATGTTGTTAGCATGATTAGCAAGTTACAAGCATGTTTCTAGAATTATTAGCATGTTTTTAGCATGTTTCTAGGATGATTAGCATGTTGTTAGCATGACTAGCAAGTTACTAGCAAGTTATTAGCATTTTTCTAGCATGATTAGCATGTTACTATCATGATTAGCAAGCTACTAGCATGTTACAAGCATGATTAGCAAGTTACTAGCATGTTGCTAGCAGATAGATAGATAGATAGATAGATAGATAGATAGATAGATAGATAGAAATAGATCGTAGATAGATAGAGTCAGATTATAGATAGATAGATAGATAGATAGATAGAGTCAGATGATAGATAGATAGATAGATAGATAGATAGATAGATAGATATAGTCAGATTGTAGATAGATAGATAGATAGATAGATAGATAGATAGATAGAGAGTCAATGATAGATAGATAGATAGATAGATAGATAGATAGATAGATAGATAGATATAGTCAGATTGTAGATAGATAGATAGATAGATAGAAATAGATAGATAGATAGATAGATATAGTCAGATTGTAGATAGATAGATAGATAGATAGATAGATAGATAGAGTGAATGATAGATAGATAGATAGATAGATAGATAGATAGATATAGTCAGGTGATAGATAGATAGATAGATAGATAGATAGATAGATAGATAGATAGATAGATAGATTAGAAATATTAGATAGATGAGTTTGAATGAGTTTGAATGGGTTAGAAATAGTACATAGAAGGGCAGTCTGATTGAGTCTAATGGGCTTCAGTGTGTTTAGATTTGAATTTTTGACAGTTGGAGTTTGAATTGTCTTGGCCCATCTGAACATTCCGTCAATGTAAGTCTATGGGATTTTTATGATTTTTAATGTTCATTTTTATGAAAACCGTAAGTCCGATCAGTTAGAAAAGATATAGCAACTAACTTCAGATCAGTCTGAAGATCTGGGCTGAGTTTGGAGTCTGTAGAGTTAAAGCTCTAGGAGGAGTTAGAGTTGATAATTTAGTCTCAGAAGAATAATAATAACTAGATAAAAAAGTTTGTCGAGACAAACTTTAAGTTGGCTTGAGAAAGCTGGACCAGAAAGTTTTAAAAAGTTTGAAAAGTTTAAAAATTTCAAAAAGTTTAAGAAGTTTAAGAAAAAAATTAAGTTTCAGTCTGAAACAGTTTAATGTTTAAAGTAGTTTTAAAAGCTTAAAGTTTAGATGTTTTGAAGGCAATGCAGTCTGTCAGTGATAGATAGATAGATAGATAGATAGATAGATAGATAGATAGATAGATAGATAGATAGAATTAGTCAGATGATAGATAGATAGATAGATAGATAGATAGATAGACAGATAGATAGATAGATAGACAGATAGATAGATAGATAGATAGACACATAGATAGATAGATAGATAGATAGATAGATAGATAGATAGATAGATAGATAGATAGATAGATAGATCTGCTAAGATATATAGATTCTAAGATAGATAGATCTGAGGCCAACTAAGGACCTCAGAGTGGTTGCTAGGGTATTCTAAGTGGTTGCTAGGATGTTGATATGTGTTAGCTAAGGTGCTCCTGATTGTTGCTAGGGTGTTGCTATGTGGTTGCTAGGGTACTTGGGGTGGTTGCTAGGGTGTAGCTATGCGGTTGCTAAGGTACCCAGATCGGTTGCTAGGGTGTTGCTATGTGGTTGCTAGGGTACCTGGGGCGGTTGCTATGGTAATGTTATGCGGTTGCTAGGGTATCTAGGACGGTTGCTAGGGTGTTGCTATGCGGTTGCTATGGTACTTAGGGTGGTTGCTAAGGTGTTACTATGCGGTTGCTATGGTATTCAGGGTGGTTGCTAAGGTGTTGTTATGCGGTTGCTAGGGTGTCCAGGGTGGTTGCTAGGGTTTTGCTATGTGGTTTCTAGAGTACTCTGGGAGGTTGCTAGGGTTTTGCTATACGGTTGCTAGGGTATCTGGTGCGGTTGCTAGGGTACCTAGGATGGTTGCTAGGGTGTTGCTATGCAGTTGCTATGGTACTCAGGGTGGTTGCTAAGATGTTGCTATGTGGTTGCTATGGTACTCAGGGTGGTTGCTAAGGTGTTGCTATGCGGTTGCTAGGGTGTCCAAGGTGGTTGCTAGGTTGTTGCTCTGGGGTTGCTAGGGTTCTTGGGATGGTTGCTAGGGAGTTGCTAGGGTACACTGAGTGCTTGCTAAGCTGTTGCTATGCGGTTGCTAGGGTACCTTGGGTGGTTGCTTAGGTGTTGCTATGCGGTTGCTGCGGAACCCGGGGCGGTTGTTAAGGTGTTGCTAAGCGGTTGGTATGGTACCCCGTGTGGTTGCTAGGTTGTTACTAGCATGTTGTTAACATGATTAGCAAGTTGCTAGCATGTTACAAGCATGATTAGCATCTTACTAGCATATTGCTAGCACATTTCTAGCATGATTAGCAATCTAGTAGCATGTTTCTAGGATGATTAGCATGTTGTTAGCATGTTTCTAGGATGATTAGCATGTAGATAACATGATTAGCAAGTTACTAGCATGTTGCTAGTACATTTCTGGCATGATTAGCACGTTACAATCATGTTGTTAGCATGATTAGCAAGTTGCTAGTATGTTGCTAGCATGTTTCTAACAATTTGCTAGCATGACTAGCAAGTGACTAGCATGTTGTTAGCATGACTAGCAAGTGACTAGCATGTTTGCTAGCATGACTAGCAAGTGACTAGCATGTTACTAGCATGATTAGCAAGTGACTTGCATGTTGTTAGCATGACTAGCAAGTGACTAGCATGTTTGCTAGCATGATTAGCAAGTTACTAGCATGTTGTTAGCATGACTAGCAAGTTACTAGCATTTTTCTAGCATGATTAGCATGTTACTATCATGATCAGCAAGTTACTAGCATGTTGCTAGCAGATAGATAGATAGATAGATAGATAGATAGAAATAGTCAGATTGTAGATAGATAGATAGATAAATAGATAGATAGAAATAATCAGATAGATAGATAGATAGATAGATAGATAGATAGATAGATAGATAGATAGATAGAAATAATCAGATAGATAGATAGATAGATAGATAGATAGATAGATAGATAGAAATAATCAGATAGATAGATAGATAGATAGATAGATAGGTAGATAGATAGATAAATAGAAAGAAATAGTCAGATTGTACATAGATAGATAGATAGATAGGTAGATAGATAAGAAATATTAGATAGATGAGTTTGAATGAGTTTGAATGGGTTAGAAATAGTACATAGAAGGGCAGTCTGATTGAGTCTAATGGGCTTCAGTGTGTTTAGATTTGAATTTTTGACAGTTGGAGTTTGAATTGTCTTGGCCCATCTGAACATTCCGTCAATGTAAGTCTATGGGATTTTTATGATTTTTAATCTTCATTTTTATGAAAACCGTAAGTCCGATCAGTTAGAAAAGATATAGCAACTAACTTCAGATCAGTCTGAAGATCTGGGCTGAGTTTGGAGTATGTAGAGTTAAAGCTCTAGGAGGAGTTAGAGTTGATAATTTTAGTCTCAGAAGAATAATAATAATAACTAGATAAAAAAGTTTGTCGAGACAAACTTTAAGTTGGCTTGAGAAAGCCGGACCAGAAAGTTTAAAAAAGTTTGAAAAGTTTAAAAAAGTTTAAGAAGTTTAAAAAGTTTAAGTTTGAAAAGTTTGGGAAGTTTTAAGTTTGACGGTTTTCAGTCTGAATTAGTTTGAAGTTTAACGTAGTTTTAAAAGTTTAAAGTTTGATAGATAGATAGATAGATAGATAGATAGATAGATCGATAGATATGCTCAGATTATAGATAGATAGATAGATAGATAGATAGATAGATAGAGTCAGATAATAGATAGATAGATAGATAGATAGATAGATAGATAGATAGATAGATAGATAGATAGAGAGATAGACTCAGATGATAGAGATAGATAGATAGATAGATAGATAGATAGATAGATAGATAGATAGATAGATAGAGTCAGATAATAGATAGATAGATAGATAGATAGATAGATAGATAGATAGATAGATAGATAGAGTCAGATAATAGATAGATAGATAGATAGATAGATAGATAGATAGATAGATAGATAGATAGATAGATAGGCTCAGATTATAGATAGATAGATAGATAGATAGATAGATAGATAGATAGATAGATAGATTCAGATGATAGATAGATAGATAGATAGATAGATAGATAGATAGATAGAGTCAGATAATAGATAGATAGATAGATAGATAGATAGAGTCAGATAATAGATAGATAGATAGATAGATAGATTCTAAGGACCTCAGAGTGGTTGCTAGGGTACTTAGAGTGGTTGCTATGATGGTTGCTAGGCTAGCTCTGGTGGTTGCTAAGGCGTTTGCTAAGGTGTTGCTATGCGGTTGCTATGTTACTCAGGGTGGTTGCTAAGGTGTTGCTATGTGGTTGCTAGGGTGTCCAGGGTGGTTGCTAGGGTATTGCTTAGCGGTTGCTAGGGTGTTGCTATGGTACCCAGGGTGGTTGCTAAGGTGTTGCTATGCGGTTGCTAGGGTACCCGGAGTGGTTGCTAAGGTGTTTCTATGTGGTTGCTAGGGTACTCAGGGTGGTTACTAAGTTGTTGCTAGGGTACTCTGGGTGGTTGCTAAGGTGTTGCTATGCGGTTGCTAGGGTGCCCAGGGTGATTGCTAAGGTGTTGCTATGCGGTTGCTAGGGTACTCTGGGTGGTTGCTAAGGTGTTGCTATGCGGTTGCTAGGGTGCCCAGGGTGGTTGCTAAGGTGTTGCTATGCGGTTGCTAGGGTACTTGGGCTGGTTGCTAGGGTGTTGCTATGTGGTTGCTAAGGTATCTGGGGTGGTTCCTAGGGTGTTGCCATGTGGTTGCTAGGGTACACTGGGTGGTTGCTATGCGGTTGCTAGGGTACGCGGGTTGGTTGCTAAGGTGTTGCTATGCGGTTGCTACAGAACCCGCGGCGGTTGCTAGGGTGTTGCTATTCGGTTACTAGGATTCTTGGTGTGGTTGCTAAGGTATTGCCCTGTGGTTGCTACGGTCCCCCGTGTGGTTGCTTGGGTGTTAGTAGCATGTTTTTAACATGATTAGCAAATTACTAGCATGTTACCAGCATGATTAGCATGTTACTAGCATGTTGCTAGCATATTTCTAGCATAATTAGCGAGTTACTAGCATGTTTCTAGGATGATTAGCTTGTTGTTTGCATGTTTCTAGGATGATTAGCATGTTGTTAACATGATTAGCAAGTTACTAGCATGTTGCTAGCACATTTCTGGCATGATTAGCATGTTACTAGCATGTTGTTAGCATGACTAGCAAGTTACTAGCATGTTAATAGCATTTTCTAGCATGATTAGCATGTTACTACCATGATTAGCAAGTTACTAGCATGTTGCTAGCAGATAGATAGATAGATAGATAGATAGATAGATAGATAGATAGATAGATAGAAATAGATCGTAGATAGATAGATACATAGATAGATAGATAGATAGATAGATAGATAGATAGATAGAGTCAGATGATAGGTAGATAGATAGATAGATAGATCGATAGATAGATAGATAGATAGATAGATAGATAGATAGATAGATAGATAGATAGATAGAAATCGTAGATAGATAGATACATAGATAGATAGATAGATAGATAGATAGAGTCAGATAATAGATAGATAGATAGATAGATAGATAGATAGATAGATAGATAGATAGATAGATAGATAGAGTCAGATAATAGATAGATAGATAGATAGATAGATAGATAGAAAGATAGATAGAAATAAATCGTAGATAGATAGATACATAGATAGATAGAGAGATAGAGAGATAGATAGAAAGATAGATAGATAGATAGATAGATTAGAAATATTAGATAGATGAGTTTGAATGAGTTTGAATGGGTTAGAAATAGTACATAGAAGGGCAGTCTGATTGAGTCTAATCGGCTTCAGTGTGTTTAGATTTGAATTTTTGACAGTTGGAGTTTGAATTGTCTTGGCCCATCTGAACATTCCGTCAATGTAAGTCTATGGGATTTTTATGATTTTTAATCTTCATTTTTATGAAAACCGTAAGTCCGATCAGTTAGAAAAGATATAGCAACTAACTTCAGATCAGTCTGAAGATCTGGGCTGAGTTTGGAGTCTGTAGAGTTAAAGCTCTAGGAGGAGTTAGAGTTGATAATTTTAGTCTCAGAAGAATAATAATAACTAGATAAAAAAGTTTGTCGAGACAAACTTTAAGTTGGCTTGAGAAAGCCGGACCAGAAAGTTTTAAAAAGTTTGAAAAGTTTAAAAAAGTTTAAGAAGTTTAAAAAAGTTTGAAAAGTTTAAAAAAGTTTAAGAAGTTTAAAAAGTTTAAGTTTGAAAAGTTTGGGAAGTTTTAAGTTTGACGGTTTTCAGTCTGAATTAGTTTGAAGTTTAACGTAGTTTTAAAAGTTTAAAGTTTGATAGATAGATAGATAGTTAGATAGATGGATAGATAGACAGACAGAGAGATATTATCCCTTATTATTATCGTTGATTATCCCTTACATATACATACATACATACATATATATATATATATATAGATAAAACAACTAAAATGGCTAAATAAAAAATAATAAATAAATAAATAAATAAATAAATAATAAATTGTTAGTTTGGCATGTTTAAACCCTCATCCATCCCTCCCGAACCTATAACAAAAGTGTCCCTCGTGGGTCCAAATGACCCGAAGGCATTCAACGTTAATTTTTTTTCAGTCCTGAAATTCTTTTTTTATCTATTAAAAAAAAAAAAAAAAGTAGGTTTTGTTATTATTTTTGGTGATTTATTTTATTTTATTTTCCTTAAATTCTGAATTTATGGAAATTAGCATATTTGCATACATAATTTCACCAAAAAAAACAAAAAAACAAAAAACAAAAAAACAAAGACAATTTCTACTTTAAACATCATTATCCATCAGGAACTGGGTCACTGAGTGTCTCTGAGGCCATCTGGCTGGGAAAAATGACAAAATTGCATTTATATTTTCAGCCACTAGATGGGCCTATTGAACCCTATGGAGATTCTCAACAGAGCTCAACCAGTGAAATCTTCAAAACTACACCAACTTCAGGCTTCATTTAGCTTTCAGATATATCTCAAGGCTTTCAGATATATATAAAAACATTTAAAAATATATATATATGTAAAAATAAATAAAAATAAATAAATAAATAAAATTATACTGGATTTTAATCCAAACATATGTATAGCCATACATTTTCATAAATATGAAATAAATATAAAAGATCAATTTAAAAATATAAATATGATATCAAATCATTAGTCTTTACCTCTTCCCTCAAATTTATAAATGAATGGCTCTCTATGGGCCTCTGCTGGATATATATATGGTCATTACACTATTCTTTCAAAAACTGATTTCTACAAGTTTTTCTCTAACCACCAGATGGCAGAATTGTACACCTAACACCTAGATCAATCTCCAGAAACAATTTAAATTAAATTTAGATCATCATTTAAGAGATTTATTCATAAAAAATTTAATATTTCACATGCAAGCTAATGGTGTAGTTGAGGATTTTTGTGTTAAACAGGTACAAAAGTACTTCATTTCTCCCAAAACACAGCATTAATGTATAGATGAGAAGTAAACAAAAAAAAAAAAAGATATATTATTTGTATGATTAAAAATTTATAAATGTTTTACAATTACTCTTTCAATTTTGGGGTCATATTGACCCCAAAGGACACAGGTGTAAACAGGAAAAACAGGTCTTATGAGGGTTAAGAAATAATGCTAATACAAATGCGAATAAATGCAGTGTATATATTATATATTTCACATTTTCTGTCTATTTCTTGTGTGTGTGTGTGTGTGTTTGTGTATGTGTTAAATAGGGAAGGTATGTTTGTTTGTGTGTGTGTGTGTGTGTGTGTGTGTGTGTGTGTGTGTGTGTGTGCGTGTCTGTGAAAGATAGATCTCAGATAGATAGATAGATAGATAGATAGAGTCAATGATAGATAGATAGATAGATAGATAGATAGATAGATAGATAGATAGATAGATAGATAGAGTCAGATTATAGATAGATAGATAGATAGATAGATAGATAGATAGATAGATAGAGTCAATGATAGATAGATAGATAGATAGATAGATAGATAGATTAGAAATGTTAGATAGATGAGTTTGAATGAGTTTGAATGGGTTAGAAATAGTACATAGAAGGGCAGTCTGATTGAGTCTAATGGGCTTCAGTGTGTTTAGATTTGAATTTTTGACAGTTGGAGTTGACGGAATGTTCAGATGAGCCAATGTAAGTCTATGGGATTTTTTATGATTTTTAATCTTAATTTTTATGAAAACCGTAAGTCCGATCAGTTAGAAAAGATATAGCAACTCGAGTCAGACCAGTCTGAAGATCTGGGCTGAGTTTGGAGTTTGTAGAGTTAAAACTCTAGGAGGAGTAGCAGTCAGAAATTTTAGTCTCAGAAGAAGAATAATAATAATAATAATAATAATAACTAGATAAAAAAGTTTGTCGAGACAAACTTTAAGTTGGCTTGAGAAAGCCGGAGCAGAAAGTTTAAAAAAGTTTGAAAAGTTTAAAAAAGTTTAAGAAGTTTAAAAAGTTTAAGTTTGAAAAGTTTGGGAAGTTTTAAGTTTGACAGTTTTCAGTCTGAATTAGTTTGAAGTTTAACGTAGTTTTAAAAGTTTAAAGTTTGATAGATAGATAGATAGATAGATAGATAGAGTCAGATAATAGATAGATAGATAGATAGATAGATAGATAGATAGAGAGATAGACAGACAGAGAGATATTATCCCTTATTATTATCGTTGATTATCCCTTACATATACATAGATACATACATATATATATATATATATAGATAAAACAACTAAAATGGCTAAATAAAAAATAATAAATAAATAAATAATAAATTGTTAGTTTGGCATGTTTAAACCCTCATCCATCCCTCCCGAACCTATAACAAAAGTGTCCCTCGTGGGTCCAAATGACCCGAAGGCATTCAACGTTAATTTTTTTTTTTTTTTCAGTCCTGAAATTCTATTTTTATCTATTTAAAAAAAAAAAAAAGGAGTTTTTGTTATTATTTTTGGTGATTTATTTTATTTTCCTTAAATTCTGAATTTTTTATGGAAATTAGCATATTTGCATACATAATTTCACCAAAAAAATAAAACAAACAAACAAAAAAAAAAACAAAGACAGAATTTCTACTTTAAACATCATTATCCATCAGGAACTGGGTCACTGAGTGTCTCTGAGGCCATCTGGCTGGAAAAATGACAAAAAATTGCATTTATATTTTCAGCCACTAGATGGGCCTATTGAACCCTATGGAGATTCTCAACAGAGCTCAAACAGTGAAATCTTCAAAACTACACCAACTTCAGGCTTCATTTAGCTTTCAGATATATCTCAAGGCTTTCAGATATATATAAAAACATTTAAATATATATATATATATATATATATATATATGTAAAAAAATAAAATAAAATAAATAAATAAAATTATACTGGATTTTAATCCAAACATATGTATAGCCATACATTTTCATAAATATGAAATAAATATAAAAGATAAATTTAAAAATATAAATATGATATCAAATCATTAGTCCCTCTTCCTCTTCCCTCAAATTTATAAATGAATGGCTCTCTATGGGCCTCTGCTGGATATATATATGGTCATTACACTATTCTTTCAAAAACTGATTTCTACAAGTTTTTCTCTAACCACCAGATGGCAGAATTGTAAACCTTACACCTAGATCAATCTCCAGAAACAATTTAAATTAAATTTAGATCATCATTTAAGAGATTTATTCATAAAAATGTAATATTTCACATGCAAGCTAATGGTGTAGTTGAGGATTTTTGTGGTAAACAGGTACAAAAGTACTTCATTTCTCCCAAAACACAGCATTAATGTATAGATGAGAAGTAAACAAAAAAAAAAAAAAAAAAGATATATTATTTGTATGATTAAAAAATTATAAATGTTTTACAATTACTCTTTCAATTTTGGGGTCATATTGACCCCAAAGGACACAGGTGTAAACAGGAAAAACAGGTCTCATGAGGGTTAAGAAATAATGCTAATACAAATGCGAATAAATGCAGTGTATATATTATATATTTCACATTTTCTGTCTATTTCTTGTGTGCGTGTGTTTGTGTATGTGTTAAATAGGGAAGGTATGTTTGTTTGTTTGTTTGTTTGTGTGTGTGTGTGTGATAGATCTCAGATAGATAGATATATAGATAGATAGATAGATAGATAGATAGATAGATAGATAGATAGATAGATAGATAGAGAGTCAATGATAGATAGATAGATAGATAGATAGATAGATAGATAGATAGATAGATAGATAGAGTCAGATGAGATAGATAGATAGATAGATAGATAGAGTCAGATGATAGATAGATAGATAGATAGATAGATAGATAGATAGATAGATAGATAGATAGATAGATAGATAGATAGATAAAAAATATTAGATGAGTTTGAATGGGTTAGAAATAGTACATAGAAGGGCAGTCTGATTGAGTCTAATGGGCTTCAGTGTGTTTAGATTTGAATTTTTGACAGTTGGAGTTCACGGAATGTTCAGACTATTCAATGTAAGTCTATGGGATTTTTTATGATTTTTAATCTTAATTTTTATGAAAACCGTAAGTCCGATCAGTTAGAAAAGATATAGCAACTCGACTCAGACCAGTCTGAAGATCTGGGCTGAGTTTGGAGTCTGTAGAGTTAAAGCTCTAGGAGGAGTAGCAGTCAGAAATTTTAGTCTCAGAAGAAGAATAATAATAATAATAATAACTAGATAAAAAAGTTTGTCAAGACAAACTTTAAGTTGGCTTGAGAAAGCCGGACCAGAAAGTTTGAAAAAGTTTGAAAAGTTTAAAAAAGTGTAAGAATTTTAAAAAGTTTAAGTTTGAAAAGTTTGAGAAGTTTTAAGTTTGACAGTTTTCAGTCTGAATTAGTTTGAAGTTTAACATAGTTCTAAAAGCTTAAAGTTTGATAGATAGATAGATAGATAGATAGATAGATAGATAGATAGATAGATAGATAGATAGGGTCAGATTATAGATAGATAGATAGATAGATAGATAGATACATAGATAGATAGATAGATAGATAGATAGATAGATGGATAGATAGATAGATGCTAAGAACCGCAGAGTGGTTGCTAGGGGATTCTAGGTGGTTGCTAGGGTGTTGCTATGTGGTAGCTAAGGTGCTCTGGATGATTGTTACGGTGTTGCTATGTGATTGCTAGGGTACTTGGGGTGGTTGCTAGTGTGCCTGGAACGGTTGCTAGGGTGTAGCTATGCGGTTGCTAAGGTGCTATGGATTGTTGCTAGGGTGTTGCTATGCGGTTACTAGGGTACTTGGGGTGGTTGCTAGGGTGTATCTATGCGGTTGCTAAGGTACCCAGGTCGGTTGCTAGGGTGTTGCTATGCGGTTGCTAGGGTACCTGGGTTGGTTGCTAGGGTGTTGCTATGCGGATGCTACGGTACCTGGGGCGGTTGCTAGGGTGCTGCTATTCGGTTACTAGGGTACTTCGGGTGGTTGCTAAGGTGTTGCCCTGTGGCTGCTACGGTACCCCGTGTGGTTGCTAGGGTGTTAGTAGCATGTTTTTAACATGATTAGCAAGTTACTAGCATGTTACCAGCATGATTAGCATGTTACTAGCATGTTGCTAGCATATTTCTAGCATGATTAGCAAGTTACTAGCATGTTTCTAGGATGATTAGCATGTTGTTAGCATGTTTCTAGGATGATTAACATGTTGTTAACATGATTAGCAAGTTACTAGCATGTTGCTAGCACATTTCTGGCATGATTAGCATGTTACTAGCATGTTGTTAGCATGATTAGCAAGTTACTAGCATGTTTCTAGAATGATTAGCAAGTTATTAGCATTTTTCTAGCATGATTAGCATGTTACTATCATGATTAGCAAGTTACTAGCATGTTACAAGCATGATTAGCAAGTTACTAGCATGTTGCTAGCAGATAGATAGATAGATAGATAGATAGATAGATAGATAGATAGATAGATAGATAGAGTCAGATGATAGATAGATAGATAGAGTCAGATTATAGATAGAAAGATAGAGTCAGATTATAGATAGATAAATAGATAGATAGATAGATAGAGTCAGATGATAGATAGATAGATAGAGTCAGATTATAGATAGAAAGATAGAGTCAGATTATAGATAGATAGATAGATAGATAGAGTCAGATGATAGATAGATAGATAGATAGATAGATAGATATATAGATAGATAGATAGATAGATAGATAGATAGAGTCAGATGATAGATAGATAGATAGAGTCAGATTATAGATAGAAAGATAGAGTCAGATTATAGATAGATAGATAGATAGATAGAGTCAGATGATAGATAGATAGATAGATAGATAGATAGATAGATAGATAGATAGAGTCAGATGATAGATAGATAGATAGATAGATAGATAGAAATATTAGATAGATGAGTTTGAATGAGTTTGAATGGGTTAGAAATAGTACATAGAAGGGCAGTCTGATTGAGTCTAATGGGCTTCAGTGTGTTTAGATTTGAATTTTTGACAGTTGGAGTTTGAATAGTCTTGGCCCATCTGAACATTCCGTCAATGTAAGTCTATGGGATTTTTATGATTTTTAATCTTCATTTTTATGAAAACCGTAAGTCCGATCAGTTAGAAAAGATATAGCAACTCGAGTCAGACCAGTCTGAAGATCTGGTCTGAGTTTGGAGTCTGTAGAGTTAAAGCTCTAGGAGGAGTAGCAGTCAGAAATTTTAGTCTCAGAAGAATAATAATAATAATAATAATAAGTTTAAATAGCATTTCAGTAAGTTGGCTTTCTCAAGCCAACTTAATAATAATAATAAGTTTAAATAGGATTTCAGTAAGTTGGCTTTCTCAAGCCAACTTAATAATAAGTTTAAATAGGATTTCAGTAAGTTGGCTTTCTCAAGCCAACTTAATAATAATAAGAAGTTTAAATAGGATTTCAGTAAGTTGGCTTTCTCAAGCCAACTTAATAATAATAATAATAATAATAATAATAAGAAGTTTAAATAGCATTTCAGTAAGTTGGCTTTCTCAAGCCAACTTAATAATAAGAAGTTTAAATAGCATTTCAGTAAGTTGGCTTTCTCAAGCCAACTTAACTAGATAAAAAAGTTTGTCGAGACAAACTTTAAGTTGGCTTGAGAAAGCCGGACCAGAGAGTTTGAAAAAGTTTGAAAAGTTTAAAAAAGTTTGAAAAGTTTAAAAAAGTTTAAGAAGTTTAAAAAGTTTAAGTTTGAAAACTTTGGTAAGTTTTAAGCTTGACGGTTTTCAGTCTGAATTAGTTTGAAGTTTAACATAGTTTTAAAAGTTTAAAGATAGATAGATAGATAGATAGATAGATAGATAGATAGATAGATAGATAGATAGATAGATAGACAGATAGATAGATAGATAGATAGATAGACAGACAGATAGATAGATAGATAGATAGATAGGCTCAGATTATAGATAGACAGACAGACAGACAGATAGACAGATAGATAGATAGATAGATAGATAAATAGACAGACAGAGAGATATTATCCCTTATTATTATCGTTGATTACCCCTTACATATACATACATACATATATATATATATAGATAAAACAACTAATATGGCTAAATAAATAAATAAATAAATAATAATAAATTGTTAGTTTGGCATGTTTAAACCCTCATCCATCCCTCCCGAACCTATAACAAAAGTGTCCCTCGTGGGTCCAAATGACCCGAAGGCATTTAACGTTAATTTTTTTTCAGGCCTAAAATTCTTTTCTTATCTATTAAAAAAAAAAAAAAAAAAAAAAAGGTTTTGTTATTATTTTTGGTGATTTATTTTATTTTATTTTCCTTAAATTCTGAATTTTTTATGGAATTAGCATATTTGCAGACATAATTTCACCAAAAAAAAAAAAAAACAAAGACACAATTTCTACTTTAAACATCATTATCCATCAGGAACTGGGTCACTGAGTGTCTCTGAGGCCATCTGGCTGGAAAAATGACAAAAAATTGCATTTATATTTTCAGCCACTAGATGGGCCTATTGAACCCTATGGAGATTCTCAACAGAGCTCAAACAGTGAAATCTTCAAAACTACACCAACTTCAGGCTTCATTTAGCTTTCAGATATATCTCAAGGCTTTCAGATATATATATAAAAACATTTAAAAAAAAAATATATATATATATGTAAAAAAATAAAATAAAATAAATAAATAAAATTATACTGGATTTTAATCCAAACATATGTATAGCCATACATTTTCATAAATATGAAATAAATATAAAAGATAAATTTAAAAATATAAATATGATATCAAATCATTAGTCTTTACCTCTTCCCTCAAATTTATAAATGAATGGCTCTCTATGGGCCTCTGCTGGATATATATGGTCATTACACTATTCTTTCAAAAACTGATTTCTACAAGTTTTTCTCTAACCACCAGATGGCAGAATTGTACACCTAACACCTAGATCAATCTCCAGAAACAATTTAAATTAAATTTAGATCATCATTTAAGAGATTTATTCATAAAAATGTAATATTTCACATGCAAGCTAATGGTGTAGTTGAGGATTTTTGTGGTAAACAGGTACAAAAGTACTTCATTTCTCCCAAAACACAGCATTAATGTATAGATGAGAAGTAAACAAAAAAAAAAAAATGATATATTATTTGTATGATTAAAAATTTATAAATGTTTTACAATTACTCTTTCAATTTTGGGGTCATATTGACCCCAAAGGACACAGGTGTAAACAGGAAAAACAGGTCTTATGAGGGTTAAGAAATAATGCTAATACAAATGTGAATAAATGCAGTGTATATATTAAAACTTCACATTTTCTGTCTATTTCTTGTGTGCGTGTGTTTGTGTATGTGTTAAATAGGGAAGGTATGTTTGTTTGTGTGTGTGTGTGTGTGTGTGTGTGTGTGTGTCTGTGTGTGTGTCTGTGTGTGTGTGTGTGTGTGAGAGAGATAGATCTCAGATAGATAGATAGATAGATAGATAGATTGATAGATAGATAGATAGAGTCAATGATAGATAGATAGATAGATAGATAGATAGATAGATAGATAGATAGATAGATAGATATAGTCAGATTGTAGATAGATAGATAGATAGATAGATAGATAGATAGATAGAGTCAATGATATATATATATAGATAGAAAGATAGATAGATAGATAGATAGATTAGAAATGTTAGATAGATGAGTTTGAATGAGTTTGAATGGGTTAGAAATAGTACATAGAAGGGCAGTCTGATTGAGTCTAATGGGCTTCAGTGTGTTTAGATTTGAATTTTTGACAGTTGGAGTTTGAATAGTCTTGGCTCATCTGAACATTCCGTCAATGTAAGTCTATGGGATTTTTATGATTTTTAATCTTCATTTTTATGAAAACCGTAAGTCCGATCAGTTAGAAAAGATATAGCAACTAACTTCAGATCAGTCTGAAGATCTGGGCTGAGTTTGGAGTCTGTAGAGTTAAAGCTCTAGGAGGAGTTAGAGTTGATAATTTAGTCTCAGAAGAATAATAATAATAACTAGATAAAAAAGTTTGTCGAGACAAACTTTAAGTTGGCTTGAGAAAGCCGGACCAGAAAGTTTAAAAAAGTTTGAAAAGTTTAAAAAAGTTTAAGAAGTTTAAAAAGTTTAAGTTTAAAAAGTTTGGGAAGTTTTAAGTTTGACGGTTTTCAGTCTGAATTAGTTTGAAGTTTAACGTAGTTTTAAAAGTTTAAAGTTTGATAGATAGATAGATAGATAGATAGATAGATAGATAGATAGATAGATAGATAGATAGATAGACAGACAGAGAGATATTATCCCTTATTATTATCGTTGATTATCCCTTACATATACATACATACATATATATATATATATATAGATAAAACAACTAAAATGGCTAAATAATAAATAAATAAATAAATAAATAAATAAATACATACATACATACATACATACATACATACATACATAAATAATAAATTGTTAGTTTGGCACGTTTAAACCCTCATCCATCCCTCCCGAACCTATAACAAAAGTGTCCCTCATGGGTCCAAATGACCTGAAGGCATTCAACGTTAATTTTTTTTCAGTCCTGAAATTCTTTTTTTATCTATTTAAAAAAAAAAAAAAAAAAAAGTAGGTTTTGTTATTATTTTTGGTGATTTATTTTATTTCATTTTCCTTAAATTCTGATTTTTTTTATGGAAATTAGCATATTTGCATACATAATTTCACCAAAAAAACAAACAAACAAACAAACAAAAACAAAGACACAATTTCTACTTTAAACATCATTATCCATCAGGAACTGGGTCACTGAGTGTCTCTGAGGCCATCTGGCAGGGAAAAATGACAAAAAATTGCATTTATATTTTCAGCCACTAGATGGGCCTATTGAACCCTATGGAGATTCTCAACAGAGCTCAAACAGTGAAATCTTCAAAACTACACCAACTTCAGGCTTCATTTAGCTTTCAGATATATCTCAAGGCTTTCAGATATATATAAAAACATTTAAAAATATATGTATATATATAAAAAAATAAATAAATAAAATAAATAAATAAAATTATACTGGATTTTAATCCAAACATATATATAGCCATACATTTTCATAAATATGAAATAAATATAAAAGATAAATTTAAAAATATAAATATGATATCAAATCATTAGTCTTTACCTCTTCCCTCAAATTTATAAATGAATGGCTCTCTATGGGCCTCTGCTGGATATATATGATCATTACACTATTCTTTCAAAAACTGATTTCTACAAGTTTTTCTCTAACCACCAGATGGCAGAATTGTACACCTTACACCTAGATCAATCTCCAGAAACAATTTAAATTAAATTTAGATCATCATTTAAGAGATTTATTCATAAAAATGTAATATTTCACATGCAAGCTAATGGTGTAGTTGAGGATTTTTGTGGTAAACAGGTACAAAAGTACTTCATTTCTCCCAAAACACAGCATTAATGTATAGATGAGAAGTAAACAAAAAAAAAAAATGATATATTATTTGTATGATTAAAAATTTATAAATGTTTTACAATTACTCTTTCAATTTTGGGGTCATATTGACCCCAAAGGACACAGGTGTAAACAGGAAAAACAGGTCTTATGAGGGTTAAGAAATAATGCTAATACAAATGCAAATAAATGCAGTGTATATATTATATATTTCACATTTTCTGTCTATTTCTTGTGTGCGTGTGTTTGTGTATGTGTTAAATAGGGAATGTATGTTTGTTTGTTTGTTTGTGTGTGTGTGTGTGTGTGTGTGTGTGTGTGTGTGTGTGTGTGTGTGTGTGTGTGATAGATCTCAGATAGATAGATAGATAGATAGATAGATAGATAGATAGATAGATGAGTCAGATTATAGATAGATACATAGATAGATAGATAGATAGATAGATAGATAGATAGATAGATAGATAGATAGAGTCAGATGAGATAGATAGATAGATAGATAGAGTCAGATGATAGATAGATAGATAGATAGATAGATAGATAGATAGATAGATAGATAGATAGATAGATAGATAGAGTCAGATGATAGATAGAGTCAGATGATAGATAGATAGATAGATAAGAAATATTAGATGAGTTTGAATGAGTTTGAATGGGTTAGAAATAGTACATAGAAGGGCAGTCTGATTGAGTCTAATGGGCTTCAGTGTGTTTAGATTTGAATTTTTGACAGTTGGAGTTCACGGAATGTTCAGACTATTCAATGTAAGTCTATGGGATTTTTTATGATTTTTAATCTTAATTTTTATGAAAACCGTAAGTCCGATCAGTTAGAAAAGATATAGCAACTCGAGTCAGACCAGTCTGAAGATCTGGGCTGAGTTTGGAGTTTGTAGAGTTAAAGCTCTAGGAGGAGTAGCAGTCAGAAATTTTAGTCTCAGAAGAAGAATAATAATAATAATAATAATAATAATAATAAGTTTAAATAGGATTTCAGTAAGTTGGCTTTCTCAAGCCAACTTAACTAGATAAAAAAGTTTGTCGAGACAAACTTTAAGTTGGCTTGAGAAAGCCGGACCAGAAAGTTTTAAAAAGTTTGAAAAGTTTAAAAATTTCAAAAAGTTTAAGAAGTTTAAAAAAGTCTGAAACAGTTTAATGTTTAAAGTAGTTTTAAAAGATTAAAGTTTAGATGTTTTGAAGGCAATGCAGTCTGTCAGTGATAGATAGATAGATAGATAGATAGATAGATAGATAGATAGATAGATAGATAGATAGAATTAGTCAGATGATAGATAGATAGATAGATAGATAGACAGATAGATAGATAGAGAGATAGATAGATAGATAGATAGATAGATAGATAGATAGATAGATAGATAGATAGATCTGCTAATATATATAGATGCTAAGATAGATAGATCTGAGGCCAACTAAGGACCTCAGAGTGGTTGCTAGGGTATTCTAGGTGGTTGCTAGGATGTTGATATGTGGTAGCTAAGGTGCTCCTGATTGTTGCTAGGGTGTTGCTATGTGGTTGCTAGGGTACTTGGGGTGGTTGCTAGGGTATAGCTATGCGGTTGCTAAGGTGCTCTGGATTGTTGCTAGGGTGTTGCTATGCGGTTGCTAGGGTACTTGGGGTGGTTGCTAGGGTGTAGCTATGCGGTTGCTAAGGTACCCAGATCGGTTGCTAGGGTGTTGCTATGTGGTTGCTAGGGTACCTGGGGCGGTTGCTAGGGTAATGTTATGCGGTTGCTAGGGTATCTAGGACGGTTGCTAGGGTGTTGCTATGCGGTTGCTATGGTACTCAGGGTTGTTGCTAAGGTGTTACTATGCGGTTGCTATGGTATTCAGGGTGGTTGCTAAGGTGTTGCTATGCGGTTGCTAGGGTGTCCAGGGTGGTTGCTAGGGTTTTGCTATGTGGTTTCTAGAGTACTCTGGGAGGTTGCTAGGGTTTTGCTATACGGTTGCTAGGGTATCTGGTGCGGTTGCTAGGGTACCTAGGATGGTTGCTAGGGTGTTGCTATGCAGTTGCTATGGTACTCAGGGTGGTTGCTAAGATGTTGCTATGTGGTTGCTATGGTACTCAGGGTGGTTGCTAAGGTGTTGCTATGCGGTTGCTAGGGTGTCTAAGGTGGTTGCTAGGTTGTTGCTCTGGGGTTGCTAGGGTTCTTGAGATGGTTGCTAGGGAGTTGCTAGGGTACTCTGAGTGCTTGCTAAGCTGTTGCTATGCGGTTGCTAGGGTACCTTGGGTGGTTGCTTAGGTGTTGCTATGCGGTTGCTGCGGTACCCGGGGCGGTTGTTAAGGTGTTGCTAAGCGGTTGGTATGGTACCCCGTGTGGTTGCTAGGTTGTTACTAGCATGTTGTTAACATGATTAGCAAGTTACTAGCATGTTACAAGCATGATTAGCATCTTACTAGCATATTGCTAGCACATTTCTAGCATGATTAGCAATCTACTAGCATGTTTCTAGGATGATTAGCATGTAGATAACATGATTAGCAAGTTACTAGCATGTTGCTAGTACATTTCTGGTATGATTAGCATGTTACAAGCATGTTGTTAGCATGATTAGCAAGTTGCTAGTATGTTGCTAGCATGTTTCTAACAATTTGCTAGCATGACTAGCAAGTGACTAGCATGTTGTTAGCATGACTAGCAAGTGACTAGCATGTTTGCTAGCATGACTAGCAAGTGACTAGCATGTTACTAGCATGATTAGCAAGTGACTAGCATGTTGTTAGCATGACTAGCAAGTGACTAGCATGTTTGCTAGCATGATTAGCAAGTTACTAGCATGTTGTTAGCATGACTAGCAAGTTACTCGCATGTTACTAGCATTTTTCTAGCATGATTAGCATGTTACTATCATGATTAGCAAGTTACTAGCATGTTGCTAGCAGATAGATAGATAGATAGATAGATAGAAATAGTCAGATTGTAGATAGATAGATAAATAGATAGATAGAAATAATCAGATAGATAGATAGATAGATAGATAGATAGAAATAATCAGATAGATAGATAGATAGATAGATAAATAGAAAGAAATAGTCAGATTGTACATAGATAGATAGATAGATAGATAGATAGATAGATAGATAGATAGATAAGAAATGTTAGATAGATGAGTTTGAATGAGTTTGAATGGGTTAGAAATAGTACATAGAAGGGCAGTCTGATTGAGTCTAATGGGCTTCAGTGTGTTTAGATTTGAATTTTTGACAGTTGGAGTTTGAATTGTCTTGGCCCATCTGAACATTCCGTCAATGTAAGTCTATGGGATTTTTATGATTTTTAATCTTCATTTTTATGAAAACCGTGAGTCCGATCAGTTAGAAAAGATATAGCAACTAACTTCAGATCAGTCTGAAGATCTGGGCTGAGTTTGGAGTCTGTAGAGTTAAAGCTCTAGGAGGAGTTAGAGTTGATAATTTTAGTCTCAGAAGAATAATAATAATAATAATAAGAAGTTTAAATAGGATTTCAGTAAGTTGGCTTTCTCAAGCCAACTTAACTAGATAAAAAAGTTTGTCGAGACAAACTTTAAGTTGGCTTGAGAAAGCCGGACCAGAAAGTTTTAAAAAGTTTGAAAAGTTTAAAAAAGTTTAAAAAGTTTAAGTTTGAAAAGTTTGGGAAGTTTTAAGTTTGACGGTTTTCAGTCTGAATTAGTTTGAAGTTTAGCGTAGTTTTAAAAGTTTAAAGTTTGATAGATAGATAGATAGATAGATAGATAGATAGATAGATAGATAGGCTCAGATTATAGATAGACAGACAGACAGACAGACAGATAGATAGATAGATAGATAGATAGATAGATAGATAGATAGATAGATAGATAGATAGGGGTCAACTGATAGATAGATAGATAGATAGATAGATAGATGGATAGATAGATTCTAAGGACCTCAAAGTGGTTGCTAGGGTACTTAGAGTGGTTGCTATGATGGTTGCTAGGCTAGCTCTAGTGGTTGCTAAGGTTTTGCTATGTGGTTGCTATGTTACTCAGGGTGGTTGCTAAGGTGTTTGCTAGGGTTTCCAGGGTGGTTGCTAGGGTATTGCTTAGCGCTTGCTAGGGTGTTGCTATGGTATCCAGAGTGATTGCTAAGGTTTTTTTATGTGGTTGCTAGGGTACTCAGGGTGGTTGCTAAGTTGTTGCTAGGGTACCCGGGATGGTTGCTAGGGTGTTGCTATGCGGTTGCTAGGGTACCCTGGGTAGTTGCTAAGGTGTTTCTATGCGGTTGCTAGGGTACTCAGGGTGGTTAATAAGGTGTTGCTATGCGGTTGCTAGGGTACTCTGGGTGGTTGCTAAGGTTTTGCTATATGGTTGCTAAGGTACCCAGGGTGGTTGCTAAGGTGTTGCTATGCGGTTGCTAGGGTACTCTGGGTGGTTGCTAAGGTGTTGCTATGCGGTTGCTAGGGTGCCCAGGGTGATTGCTAAGGTGTTACTATGCGGTTGCTAAGATACCCGGAGTGGTTGCTAAGGTGTTGCTATGCGGTTGCTAGGGTACTTGGGCTGGTTGCTAGGGTGTTGCTATGCGGTTGCTAAGGTATCTGGGTTGGTTGCTATGGTGTTGCTATGTGGTTGCTAGGGTACACTGGGTGGTTGCTATGTGGTTGCTAGGGTACCCGGGTTGGTTGCTAAGGTGTTGTTATGCGGTTGCTACAGTACCCGGGGCGGTTGCTAGGGTGTTGCTATTCGGTTACTAGGGTACCTGGGGTGGTTGCTAAGGTGTTGCCCTGTGGTTGCTACGGTACCCCGTTTGGTTGCTAGGGTGTTGTTAGCATGTTTTTAACATGATTAGCAAGTTACTAGCATGTTACCAGCATGATTAACACGTTACTAGCATGTTGCTAGCATATTTCTAGCATGATTAGCAAGTTACTAGCATGTTTCTAGGATGATTAGCATGTTGTTAGCATGTTTCTAGGATGATTAGCATGATGTTAACATGATTAGCAAGTTACTAGCATGTTGCTAGCACATTTCTGGCATGATTAGCATGTTACTACCATGTTGTTAGCATGATTAGCAAGTTACTAGCATGTTTCTAGAATGATTAGCATGTTTTAGCATGTTTCTAGGATGACTAGCATGCTGTTAGCATGACTAGCAAGTTACTAGCATGTTACTAGCATTTTTCTAGCATGATTAGCATGTTACTATCATGATTAGCAAGTTACTAGCTTGTTGCTAGCAGATAGATAGATAGATAGATAGATAGATAGATAGATAGATAGATAGATAGATAGATAGATAGAGTCAATGATAGATAGATAGATAGATAGAAACAGTCAGATAATAGATAGATAGATAGATAGATAGATAGATAGAGTCAGATTATAGATAGATAGATAGATAGATAGATAGATAGATAGATATAGTCAGGTGATAGATAGATAGATAGATAGATAGATAGATAGATAGATAGATAGATAGATAGATTGGAAATATTAGATAGATGAGTTTGAATGAGTTTGAATGGGTTAGAAATAGTACATAGAAGGGCAGCTTGATTGAGTCTAATGGGCTTCAGTGTGTTTAGATTTGAATTTTTGACAGTTGGAGTTTGAATTGTCTTGGCCCATCTGAACATTCCGTCAATGTAAGTCTATGGGATTTTTATGATTTTTAATCTTCATTTTTATGAAAACCGTAAGTCCGATCAGTTAGAAAAGATATAGCAACTAACTTCAGATCAGTCTGAAGATCTGGGCTGAGTTTGGAGTCTGTAGAGTTAAAGCTCTAGGAGGAGTTAGAGTTGATAATTTAGTCTCAGAAGAATAATAATAATAATAATAACTAGATAAAAAAGTTTGTCGAGACAAACTTTAAGTTGGCTTGAGAAAGCCGGACCAGAAAGTTTTAAAAAGTTTGAAAAGTTTAAAAAAGTTTGAAAAGTTTAAAAAAGTTTAAGAAGTTTAAAAAGTTTAAGTTTGAAAAGTTTGGGAAGTTTTAAGTTTGACGGTTTTCAGTCTGAATTAGTTTGAAGTTTAACGTAGTTTTAAAAGTTTAAAGATAGATAGATAGATAGATAGATAGATAGATAGATAGATAGATAGATAGATAGATAGATAGATAGAGAGATAGACTCAGATGATAGATAGATAGACAGACAGAGAGATGTTATCCCTTATTATTATCGTTGATTATCCCTTACATATACATACATATATACATACATATACATATATATATATATATAGATAAAACAACTAAAATGGCTAAATAAAAAATAATAAATAAATAAATAAATAAATAAATAAATAATAATAAATTGTTAGTTTGGCATGTTTAAACCCTCATCCATCCCTCCCGAACCTATAACAAAAGTGTCCCTCGTGGGTCCAAATGACCCGAAGGCATTCAACGTTAATTTTTTTTCAGTCCTGAAATTCTTTTTTTATCTATTTAAAAAAAAAAAAAAAAAAGTAGGTTTTGTTATTATTTTTAGTGATTTATTTTATTTTATTTTCCTTAAATTCTGAATTTTTCATGGAAATTAGCATATTTGCATACATAATTTCACCAAAAAAAACAAAAAAACAAAACAAAAAAAAAACAAAGACACAATTTCTACTTTAAACATCATTATCCATCAGGAACTGGGTCACTGAGTGTCTCTGAGGCCATCTGGCTGGAAAAATGACAAAAAATTGCATTTATATTTTCAGCCACTAGATGGGCCTATTGAACCCTATGGAGATTCTCAACAGAGCTCAAACAGTGAAATCTTCAAAACTACACCAACTTCAGGCTTCATTTAGCTTTCAGATATATCTCAAGGCTTTCAGATATATATAAAAACATTTAAAAAAATATATATATGTAAAAATAAATAAAATAAAATAAATAAATAAAATTATACTGGATTTTAATCCAAACATATG
>CM077230.1:36671688-36711688 GCA_039654775.1 Spinibarbus caldwelli
ATGTTAAGCATCCTAAACTCAGCATATGCAGAGCAAGAGTTTGTGGACCGAGCTGCTGAGATGGAGATGCGCTCCAATCTTGTAAATGATAACAGCGCAACACAAAGCGCGTCAGAGTTTATGTGTGTTCTCAAATGAAACCCAAACAAACAGCACACGCAATAAAAGACTGAATAATATAATGCAAGCACTATCAAAGGTTTTACCACAAACTCAACTTTATGCTGATAACGTGAGACCGCTTTTCACCTCAAGAAGTATCGCGAGATCTTATGCGCTCCCAAAAGCCAGGTGAAATGGCTCTGTATTTATTTAACATGCACTGCATTGTTAATTTTGCATGAAAAGATTGTTTTTATCAAAACCAAAAATGAACAATAATTTCATATTGTGATGAAGACGAGCCCACCAGCTCGCCTTCGGGGAAAAATGTGAGTCCGTGAAGGGATGTAAAAACGATGGCTCACTCGCAAAAGCACTTTTGTGCAAGGTGGAATTTATTTACAGTGCCAGAAAGATTGTCCACAGTGAAGAATATATACAAGTACACCTAAAAATGACAAAAATCCAAAGTACCAAATAAACAACAAAAGGGAAAAATAAACCAGAAAATAATCCAACAATGATATAATCAGGTAGCAAACAGGTATCCACAATATACGAAGGGGTTTTTGCTTGAGGCACCGCAGTAGCACTCTTGCATCGACTTGGTAAACAAGTAACGTCTTTCTGTTTGGCCTCGGCTTATATAGGCCAAACCCCGCCCCTTTTTTGGGCTATACCATTCACAGGTAAAAATAACATTTATCACACACACAAATACCACATCTATTGGTCATCTGTAATACTTAACAATAATCACTTCCGATCTATATATATATATATATATATACACAAATAAACAATCCATTAACACATAATACATTTAACACATAATTTCCACACTTAAATGCACACAGAAACACCTATTCATACTAGACAATGGTTTCGCCAGCTTCCGGTTGCGCTGTGTGGCGCGACTAACCCCGTGATGTTATAATAGACTGCCGCTTATTCGTTCGGTTTGGCTGGCGTGGTGTTTCCTGCCGGAAGACTGACTACGCCCACACAGACAAACATTACAGGGATGAAACGACACAACAAGTGCAGTGTAAGTGTATGAAATGACCGGGAATTGGATATGGACAGGGGAGAGTGCTGCAATGGGAAAATGTCCATGTGCTATCAGGATCGCGTGTGCACCCGCTACTCCGATAGCGGCGGCGGCAGGGAGGAACGGTACGGAGGATGAATGAGGTAAGTAGGCGAGTATGTATGTGTGTGTGTGTGTGTGTGTGTGTGTGCATGTGTGTCAGTGCTGCTTCCCCAGCGGTGGCAGCTAATGTGACTTTATCACATCACCTTCCCCCTCTCCAAGCCGCGTACTGGCCGGAAACCTGGACAGGTAGTCGGCTACGACATTGAGTCTGCCAGGTCGATGCCGTATCTTGAAGTGGTACGGCTGCAGGGCGAGGTACCACCGTGTGACTCTGGCATTGTGGTCCTTCATGGACTGGATCCAGGTTAGAGCCCGGTGGTCAGTTTCTAGATCGAACTCTCGACCAAGGAGGTAATAGCGCAAGCTGTCCAGGGACCACTTGATGGCGAGACCTTCCTTCTCGACCGTCGAATATCTTGTCTCCCTGGGGAGTAGCTTGCGGCTGAGGTAGACAATTGGCCTCTCTTCACCTGCACTTCCCTGGGCAAGGACCACTCCAATCCCTGTTGCGGACGCATCTACTTGCACCAGGAATCTCTGAGAGAAGTCTGGACTCTGCAGGACTGGGCTGGAGCACATCTTTTCTTTTAGGGTCTTAAAAGCTGTCTCACAGTCATCGGTCCAGGGAATAGGGTTTTTCACCGTCTTGGACAGCAGGTTGGTCAGAGGAGCCGCGATGGAGGCGAAATTTGGCACAAACCTCCTGTACCAGCCCACCAGTCCTAGGAACGACCTCACTTCCTTCTTGGTCTTTGGTTGTGGGCTCCTTCGAATTGCCTCCAACTTGTCCACCTGTGGTCTCAGCTGTCCGTTGCCCAGGTGATACCCCAGGTAGTTCGCCTCTTGCCTTGCCCACTCACACTTTGAAATGTTTAATGTCAATCCTGCTTCCTCTATCCTCTTTAGAGTTTGCTGAAGATGTTGTAGATGCTCTGCCCAAGAGTTGCTGTGGATTACCACGTCATCCAGGTACGCTGCAGACCAGTCTTCACAGCCTTGGAGTACTCGGTCCATCAGCCTCTGGAATGTGGCTGGTGCCCCGTGAAGGCCAAAAGGAAGGACCGTGAATTGGAACAATCCTAGAGGTGTTCGGAACGCGGTATAGGGTCTGGACTCAGGGTTGAGGGGTACCTGCCAGTACCCCTTACACAGGTCTAACGTGGTGATGTACTGGGCTCTTCCAATCTTCTCCAGCAGATCATCCACTCTTGGCATGGGGTATGCATCAAACTTAGATTGGGCGTTGAGCTTGCGAAAGTCGATGCAGACACGCAGGGAACCGTCTTTCTTGGGCACGATCACCATTGGGCTGCTCCACTCGCTCATTGAAGGTTCGATCACTCCTAGCTCCTTCATCATCTTGATCTCCTCCTTCAAGGGTTCCACCAGCCTTTCAGGCACCCGGTAAGGACGTTGACGTGATGGTGATGGAGTGGAAAGGTGGATGGTGTGTTGGGACAGCTCAGTCCGTCCAGGCCTCTGACAGAACAAAGCAGGAAACTGGTTCAGGAGGTGCTGCAGTTCTTTCCTTTTGGAGTCTTCTAGGTGAGTTAGACTCACCACAGACGGCTGTCGCTTTGCATCCTCTGATTCCTCTTCCTCTTCCACCTCCACCTTCCTTACCAGCAGTGATGTTTCTGGTCCCTTACCGGGTGGCACCTTCCATTCCTTTAGCAGGTTCACGTGGTAGGTCTGCCTGGCCTTGCCCTTGTCTGGGTGATGAACTTCATAAGTGACTGGCCCCATCTTGCGGACCACGGTGTACGGCCCTTGCCATTTAGCCAGTAGCTTGTTCGTTGAAGTTGGCAACAGGAGTAATACCTTCTGCCCAGGTCGAAACTGTCGTAGCCTGGCGTGTTCATCATACCATCTTTTCTGCGCTTGTTGTTTCTCTTGTAGGTTCTCTTTAGCTTGTTCTCTGTACTGCTCCAGTCGATCTCGCATCTCTAGCACATACTGCACGACGCCTTTCTCCTCCTTCTTGGATGCAGGTTCCTCCTCCCAGCCTTTCTTCAGCAGGTCCAGGGGTCCTTGTACCTGCCATCCATAGAGGAGCTCGAACGGTGAGAATCCCGTTGACGCTTGGGGTACCTCTCGGTAAGCGAAGAGAACAAATGGTAGCCACTTGTCCCAGTCTCGTCCTGTGTCTGCAACGAACTTCCGCAACATATTCTTGAGAGTTTGGTTGAATCTCTCCACCAGACCGTCCGTCTGCGGGTGGTAGGGAGTTGTTCGGAGGGCGGTAATGCCCAACTGTTTATTCAGCTGCCCCATCAGCCGTGACGTGAAGTTCGTTCCCTGGTCCGTGAGTATCTCCTCAGGTATGCCGACTCTGGAGAAAAGCTGAACCAGGGCATGAATGATCTTAGGTGTGGTGATGGAACGGAGTGGGAAGGCCTCAGGATACCTTGTGGCGTAGTCGCTGACTACCAGGATGTAGCGATGTCCAGCACTGCTCTTTTCCAATGGCCCCACAATGTCCATGGCGATCCGCCTAAAAGGTGCAGAAATGACAGGGAGAGGTTGCAGGGGTGCTCTGCCCCGCTGGGACACAGCACTTGTCTTTTGGCAGATGGCACATGTGTTACAGTGTGTTTGTACATCAGTGTATAGTGTGGGCCAGTAAAATCGTGAGCTAATGCGTGCATATGTTTTCTGCTGGCCCAGGTGGCCAGCCCATGGAACAGTGTGTGCAAGGTGCAGAACAAGAGGACGACAACAAGATGGTACAATTAGACGCATCACATCATTGGTTCGCACATACAACACATCATTCATCACTACATATTCTTCATTGCACAGATTTGATGGTTTGTCACACTCAGCTTTGACAAATAAAGGTTTCAGAGTTTCGTCTCCCCTTTGAAGTTGTGCTATGTTCCCTGGGACCTTCCAGCCATTGACTTCAAGACCCTCCACTGAGGCATCAGAGGCTGGGGTACCCAGGTACTTCTCAAGCCGCCGTTGGCGTCGTGACTTTTTAGGGCCTTTAGTCCCGCCCTGCAGCAGACTACCATCCAAGTCTGGCAGCGGCTGCAGACCTGCCCTGGCTTGAGCTCTAGTAAGAGCAGGACATGACATTGCAGTGGCAACAGAATGTTCAGAGTCCTTGATGGTGGGTTGCAAGAGTTCATGTAATACTGGCAAGTCTCTTCCTAGAATCATATCAGCTGGTAAATTGTCAACCACGGCAACATTCAGTAAGTACATTTGTTCCTGTACCTCCACCATTACCTCAGCTCGGGGATACTGCTTTACGTCCCCATGCACGCATTGAACAGAGGTAGTATTTACATAATTGACATTATTTGCAAAGCATGATTTCAACATTGACAGAGAACTTCCAGTGTCCAAGAGTGCTTTCAGTTCATGTCCATTAACAGTCACATCATATAGATTCTGACTCTCCCCTACAGAGTCAAAATCACAGTCCCCTTCTCTAGGCACATAACAAAACCCCGTAAGTTTCGCTTTGCGAGCGGGACACACAGCTGCTTTGTGGCCTGGCTGCTGGCAGTAAAAGCAAAGCAAATCTTTGGCCATTGACTTTGGACCTTGTGCATTGTCAGATAGTTCAACACGACCCCTTTCAGACCCAGAGTTATGAGAAATGCCACGTACAGTACCTTTGAGTGGTTGAGTACGAGGACTGCCACGATGAGCATTCAGGTACTGCTGTGCCAACTTCCCTGCCGCCAGTCCTGACCTCGGCTCGTGCTCTCTCACCCAGGTGCGTGCGTCGTAGGGTAACACCCGAAGAAGCTGTTCCAGGATGATGGCCTCGCCGATCTCCTCTTTAGAGTGCTCCTCCGGTCGCACCCAACGCTTGTACAGATTCTTTAGCCGGTGGCAAGTCTCTGTTGGCGACTCTCCAGCTGGGACTGTAGTCGATCGGAAGCGCTGACGGTAGGTCTCTGGAGAGATGTTGAATTTCTCCAGCAGTGCTTCCTTCAGGTCAGCGTAGACCTCAGCCTGCTCCTCGTCCATTGCCAGGTACGCCTCCAATGCCTGCCCTGTCAGCAACGGAACCAGACGATAGCTCCACTCCTCCTCAGGCCACCTCCAGGTCCTGGCCAGACGCTCGAACCACCGAAGATAATTCTCGATGTCTTCCCCCTGCTGGAAGCTCGGCATCTTCGGATCAGCCCACTGCATTGGCTCTCTTGGCGCTGTGACATTCGGGGAGTCTTGGACGTAGGCGGGTCTGTGTCTTGTGGATAACTTTGGTGCTGGCGTCGGTAGCTCCATTCGAACACTCTCCGCGTCGAGCGAGGTCTCAGCAGGACGAATTGACTGCAAGATGGACTCATGAAGACCTCGGAGCTCCCGCAGATATCGATCCTCTCTCTGCTCTTGAGTTTCGAGAAATCTGCACATCAGGGAAATCATTCCCTCGCCAGCTGTAGCGTCAGGATTGACGGGCTTGGTCAGTGGTTGACTGGACTTTGGGGAGACTTTGGGAAAACTCGTGGCTCCCTCCTCCTCCTCCTCCGTAGTCTCAACCGAATTCCAGGCTGCCTCCTCCTCTGACGTCACCTTCACTTGGGATCGTAAACCCGGCCTGGGTTTTCTACCTTTCGGCGCTGTCTTGCGAGTAGCCATCCCACCGCTGCCACCAAATGTGATGAAGACGAGCCCACCAGCTCGCCTTCGGGGAAAAATGTGAGTCCGTGAAGGGATGTAAAAACGATGGCTCACTCGCAAAAGCACTTTTGTGCAAGGTGGAATTTATTTACAGTGCCAGAAAGATTGTCCACAGTGAAGAATATATACAAGTACACCTAAAAATGACAAAAATCC
The DNA here is from genome assembly GCA_039654775.1 of Spinibarbus caldwelli. NCBI lineage: Eukaryota > Metazoa > Chordata > Actinopteri > Cypriniformes > Cyprinidae > Spinibarbus > Spinibarbus caldwelli. The sequence continues at coordinate 36,677,747 of CM077230.1, forward strand.
AAAGTACCAAATAAACAACAAAAGGGAAAAATAAACCAGAAAATAATCCAACAATGATATAATCAGGTAGCAAACAGGTATCCACAATATACGAAGGGGTTTTTGCTTGAGGCACCGCAGTAGCACTCTTGCATCGACTTGGTAAACAAGTAACGTCTTTCTGTTTGGCCTCGGCTTATATAGGCCAAACCCCGCCCCTTTTTTGGGCTATACCATTCACAGGTAAAAATAACATTTATCACACACACAAATACCACATCTATTGGTCATCTGTAATACTTAACAATAATCACTTCCGATCTATATATATATATATATATATACACAAATAAACAATCCATTAACACATAATACATTTAACACATAATTTCCACACTTAAATGCACACAGAAACACCTATTCATACTAGACAATGGTTTCGCCAGCTTCCGGTTGCGCTGTGTGGCGCGACTAAGCCCGTGATGTTATAATAGACTGCCGCTTATTCGTTCGGTTTGGCTGGCGTGGTGTTTCCTGCCGGAAGACTGACTACGCCCACACAGACAAACATTACAGGGATGAAACGACACAACAAGTGCAGTGTAAGTGTATGAAATGACCGGGAATTGGATATGGACAGGGGAGAGTGCTGCAATGGGAAAATGTCCATGTGCTATCAGGATCGCGTGTGCACCCGCTACTCCGATAGCGGCGGCGGCAGGGAGGAACGGTACGGAGGATGAATGAGGTAAGTAGGCGAGTATGTATGTGTGTGTGTGTGTGTGTGTGTGTGTGCATGTGTGTCAGTGCTGCTTCCCCAGCGGTGGCAGCTAATGTGACTTTATCACACATATATACTGCCTTTTAAAATTTCAAGTATTTTTCAAATACTTTTTCATGAATATAGCTGTTTTCAAGGGTTTTCCAGGACTTAAATTTCAAAACGTCAAATTCAAGTACTTCAAGCACTTTAAGCACCTTGTACAAACCCTGAATATTACAGATTTGCCTCATCACAATAGACTGTGAACAAGCTCCATAGTGAAAGTGTGATTCCATTGGCTGTACAATCATATACAAACGTTTATCTGTTTATGTACGGAACACAATGTGAATGTAAAGTGGAAGCTTGTCATCAGAAGAACAAGGCAGGTTATAAACATGTAATGTTGCAGAATTTGGAATTTGGCTAAGAAATTTTATGCCATGAGAGAGAGAAACAGAGAGAAAGAGAGATGATTCCTTAGGCCCTGTGTGTGTGTGTGTGAGTGTGTGTGTGTGTGTGTGTGTGTGTGTGTGTGTGAGAACTGGTATATATGGTTTATGAGGACACAAATGTGTATAATTACATGGGTACTACAACGTGAAGGTGGTTTATGAGGACACTGCCTATGTCCCCGTAAACCAAAAGGCTTAAAAACATACTAAATAGTGTTTTTTTAAAAATCTAAAAATGCAGAAAGTTTCCTGTAAGGGGTAGGTTTAGGTGTAGGGTTGGTGTAGGGCAATAGCACATACAGTTTGTACAGTATAAAAACCATTACACCTATGGAGAGTCCCCGTAAACCACATATGCCAGACTCTGTGTATGCGTGTGTGTGTGTGTGTGTGTGTGTGTGTGTGTGTTGGAATATTTAGCATGTTTTAGCACTTAGCTAATCATTATTAGCATGTAGCTATTCACTGCTAGCATGTGTAGCATGATGGAAGTCCTGTTTGCTCTGAATCAAAAGCGCAAATGACATTTCTATTCAAAGATATCCCTTTTGATCTGTTTAAATTGAGGTCTATGGGGTGGTTGCTAGGGTGCTGTAAGTGGTTGCTAGGGTGTGGCTATGAAGATCATAGGTCATTAGTTATTGGTTACTTAAAAGATGAGTCAAATGAGTGTGTGTGAGTTACAGAGAGAGAGAGAGAGAGAAGGGGTTCCTAAGGGCCTGTGTGTGTGTGTGTGTGTGTGTGAGAAAGTGACAGTTGAGATTCAAATTCATGAACATTCCGCCATTGTAAGTCAATGGGACTTTTTTGCCCGCTTTTTCGTCCGCTGTGCGAACATCGTAGGTCCGATCGCTTAGAAAAGATATAGCACACCTCTCCTCAATGAGCCGGTCGATATGACACCTCATTCATGGGTCTGTGACAAACGGTGCAGGAGGAGTAGCGCGCCGAAGTTTTGTCCAGAAGAAGAATAAGAATAAGAATAAGAAGAAGAATAAGAAGAACTAGAATGTACATTTCCTGAAGAAAATGTGAGTGGTGCTTGCCGTGGCAAAACTCCGACACTGTAGACACCATGTGAGATAACACACACACACACATTTGATGAATGTTAAGCATCCTAAACTCAGCATATGCAGAGGAAGAGTTTGTGAACCGAGCTGCTGAGATGGAGATGCGCTCCAAGCTTGTAAATGATAACAGCGCAACACAAAGCACGTCAGAGTTTATGTGTGTTCTCAAATGAAACCCAAACAAACAGCACATGCAATAAAACACTGAATAATATAATGCAAGCACTATCAAAGGTTTTACCACAAACTTTCACCTCAAGAAGTATCGCGAGATCTTATGCGCTCCCAAAAGCCAGGTGAAATGGCTCTGTATTTATTTAACATGCACTGCATTGTTAATTTTGCATGAAAAGATTGTTTTTATCGAAACCAAAAATTAACAATAATTTCATATATACTGCCTTTTAAAATTTCAAGTATTTTTCAAATACTTTTTCATAAATATAGCTGTTTTCAAGGGTTTTCCAGGACTTAAATTTCAAAACGTCAAATTCAAGTACTTCAAGCACTTTAAGCACCTTGTACAAACCCTGAATATTACAGATTTGCCTCATCACAATAGTCTGTGAACAAGGTCCATAGTGAAAGTGTGATTTCATTGGCTGTACAATCATGTACAAACGTTTATCTGTTTATGTACGGAACACAATGTGAAAGTAAAGTGGAAGCTTGTCATCAGAAGAACAAGGCAGGTTATAAACATGTAATGTTGCAGAATTTGGAATTTGGCTAAGAAATTTTATGCCATGCGAGAGAGAAACAGAGAGAAAGAGAGATGATTCCTAAGGCCCTTTGTGTGTGTGTGTGTGTGAACTGGTATATATGGTTTATGAGGACACAAATGTGTATAATTACATGGGTACTACAAGGTGAATGTGGTTTATGAGGACACTGCCTATGTCCCCGTAAACCAAAAGGCTTAAAACCATACTAAATGGTGTTTTTTTGAAAATCTAAAAGTGCAGAAAGTTTCCTGTAAGGGGTAGGTTTAGGTGTAGGGTTGGTGTAGGGCAATAGCACTTACAGTTTGTACAGTATAAAAACCATTACACCTATGGAGAGTCCCCGTAAACCACATATACCAGACTCTGTGTATGTGTGTGTGTGTGTGTGTGTGTGTGTGTGTGTGTGTTGGAATATTTAGCATGTTTTAGCACTTAGCTAATCATTATTAGCATGTAGCTATTCACTGCTAGCATGTGTAGCATGATGGAAGTCCTGTTTGCTCTGAATCAAAAGAGCAAATGACATTTCTATCCAAAGATATCCCTTTTGATCTGTTTAAATGGAGGTCTATGGGGTGGTTGCTAGGGTGCTGTAAGTGGTTGCTAGGGTGTGGCTATGAAGATCATAGGTCATTACTTATTGGTTACTTAAAAGATGAGTCAAATGAGTGTGTGTGAGTTACAGAGAGAGAGAGAGAGAAGGGGTTCCTAAGGGCCTGTGTGTGTGTGTGTGTGTGTGTGTGTGTGAGAAAGTGACAGTTGAGATTCAAATTCATGAACATTCCGCCATTGTAAGTCAATGGGACTTTTTTGCCTGCTTTTTTGTCCGCTGTGCGAACATCGTAGGTCCGATCGCTTAGAAAAGATATAGCACACCTCTCCTCAATGAGCCGGTCGATATGACACCTCATTCATGGGTCTGTGACAAACGGTGCAGGAGGAGTAGCGCGCCGAAGTTTTGTCCAGAAGAAGAATAAGAATAAGAAGAAGAATAAGAAGAAGAATAATAAGTATGCAAGATAACAATAGTGATGCCTTGCCTTTGGCAAGCACCACTAATAACTAGAATGTACATTTCCTGAAGAAAATGTGAGTGGTGCTTGCCGTGGCAAAACTCGGCACTAGGCCGTCAGTAGAGCCTTCAGCATGATTGTAGAGAGCCAACTCCCATGTCTGTATGATGTTGTGGAGCTGAGATATGGCTTCTTTATGTTGCTATACGGTCACTAGGGTGCTCTATATGGTTGCTAGGGTGTAGCTGCACAGTCGCCATGGTAATTCTTACAGACTGGTTTTTCAGCCAAAACAAAAGATATCTATACCACTTTCTGGTGCTGAGAAATTGCTTATTCATGTGATTGTTCAGTTGCTAAGGTACTCTAAATTGTTGCTATGGATTGGCTATACAGTTTATGGGATGATATTTAAAGACTATTTGACAGTCTGAATCAACAGAGCCCAACCCCATGTTTCTACAATGTTCTGTGGCTGAATAATTGTTTGTTAATGTCCTTTTACGGTTGCTAGGGTGCTGTAAGTGGTTGCTAGGGCATAGCTATGAAGTTGTCATGTCAGTACTTATTGGCTGCTTGATAGGCCGAGTCAAAAGAGCCCACCCCCAAGTCTCTGTGACCTCCTGATCCAAAGATATAATCTCATTAATTTTGTGCCAGTGTTAAGTCTATGGGACTTTTTCGCCCAAATTTTTTCATCCACCAGACGAACATCGTACACTCAATTACTTATAAAAGATATAGCACACCTCTCCTCAATATGTCGCATGATTTGACATCTCATTCATGGGTCTACGACAAAAGGTGCAGGAGGAGTAGCGTGCCGAAGTTTTGTCCGGGCGAATAGTAATAACAATACTAGAATGTACATTTCCTGAAGAAAATGTGAGTGGTGCTTGCCGTGGCAAAACTCGGACACTGTAGACACCATGTGAGATAACACACACACACACACACACACACACACTTTTTTTTCCCCAGATGAATGTTAAGCATCCTAAACTCAGCATATGCAGAGGAAGAGTTTGTGGACCGAGCTGCTGAGATGGAGATGCGCTCCAAGCTTGTAAATGATAACAGCGCAACACAAAGCGCGTCAGAGTTTATGTGTGTTCTCAAATGAAACCCAAACAAACAGCACATGCAATAAAAGACTGAATAATATAATGCAAGCACTATCAAAGGTTTTACCACAAACTCAACTTTATGCTGATAACGCGAGACCGCTTTTCACCTCAAGAAGTATCGCAAGATCTTATGCGCTCCCAAAAGCCAGGTGAAATGGCTCTGTATTTATTTAACATGCACTGCATTGTTAATTTTGCATGAAAAGATTGTTTTTATCGAAACCAAAAATGAACAATAATTTCATATATGCTGCCTTTTAAAATTTCAAGTATTTTTCAAATACTTTTTCATAAATATAGCTGTTTTCAAGGGTTTTCCAGGACTTAAATTTCAAAACGTCAAATTCAAGTACTTCAAGCACTTTAAGCACCTTGTACAAACCCTGAATATTACAGATTTGCCTCATCACAATAGTCTGTGAACAAGGTCCATAGTGAAAGTGTGATTCCATTGGCTGTACAATCATGTACAAACGTTTATCTGTTCATGTACGGAACACAATGTGAAAGTGAAAGAGAGATGATTCCTTAGGCCCTGTGTGTGTGTGTGTGTGTGTGTGTGTGTGTGTGAGTGAGTGAACTGGTATATATGGTTTATGAGGACACAAATGTGTATAATTACATGGGTACTACAACGTGAAGGTGGTTTATGAGGACACTGCCTATGTCCCCGTAAACCAAAAGGCTTAAAAACATACTAAATGGTGTTTTTTTGAAAATCTAAAAATGCAGAAAGTTTCCTGTAAGGGGTAGGTTTAGGTGTAGGGTTGGTGTAGGGCAATAGCACATACAGTTTGTACAGTATAAAAACCATTACACCTATGGAGAGTCCCCGAAAACCACATATGCCAGACTGTGTGTGTGTGTGTGTGTGTGTGTTGGAATATTTAGCATGTTTTAGCACTTAGCTAATCATTATTAGCATGTAGCTATTCACTGCTAGCATGTGTAGCATGATGGAAGTCCTGTTTGCTCTGAATCAAAAGAGCAAATGACATTTCTATCCAAAGATATCCCTTTTGATCTGTTTAAATGGAGGTCTATGGGGTGGTTGCTAGGGTGCTGTAAGTGGTTGCTAGGGTGTGGCTATGAAGATCATAGGTCATTACTTATTGCTTACTTAAAAGATGAGTCAAATGAGTGTGTGTGAGTTACAGAGAGAGAGAGAGAGAAGGGGTTCCTAAGGGCCTGTGTGTGTGTGTGTGTGTGTGTGTGTGTGTGTGTGTGTGTGTGTGAGAAAGTGACAGTTGAGATTCAAATTCATGAACATTCCACCATTGTAAGTCAATGGGACTTTTTTGCCCGCTTTTTCGTCCGCTGTGCGAACATCGTAGGTCCGATCGCTTAGAAAAGATATAGCACACCTCTCCTCAATGAGCCGGTCGATATGACACCTCATTCATGGGTCTGTGACAAACGGTGCAGGAGGAGTAGCGCGCCGAAGTTTTGTCCAGAAGAAGAATAAGAAGAAGAATAAGAAGAAGAATAATAAGTATGCAAGATAACAATAGTGATGCCTTGCCTTTGGCAAGCACCACTAACTAGAATGTACATTTCCTGAAGAAAATGTGAGTGGTGCTTGCCGTGGCAAAACTCGAACACTGTAGACACCATGTGAGATAACACACACACACACACACACACACACACACACACTTTTTTTTCCCCAGATGAATGTTAAGCATCCTAAACTCAGCATATGCAGAGGAAGAGTTTGTGGACCGAGCTGCTGAGATGGAGATGCGCTCCAAGCTTGTAAATGATAACAGCGCAACACAAAGCGCGTCAGAGTTTATGTGTGTTCTCAAATGAAACCCAAACAAACAGCACACGCAAAAAAAGACTGAATAATATAATGCAAGCACTATCAAAGGTTTTACCACAAACTTTCACCTCTAGAAGTATCGCGAGATCTTATGCGCTCCCAAAAGCCAGGTGAAATGGCTCTGTATTTATTTAACATGCACTGCTTTGTTAATTTTGCATGAAAAGATTGTTTTTATCGAAACCAAAAATGAACAATAATTTCATATATACTGCCTTTTAAAATTTCAAGTATTTTTCAAATACTTTTTCATAAATATAGCTGTTTTCAAGGGTTTTCCAGGACTTAAATTTCAAAACGTCAAATTCAAGTACTTCAAGCACTTTAAGCACCTTGTACAAACCCTGAATATTACAGATTTGCCTCATCACAATAGTCTGTGAACAAGGTCCATAGTGAAAGTGTGATTCCATTGGCTGTACAATCATGTACAAACGTTTATCTGTTTATGTACTGAACACAATGTGAAAGTGAAAGAGAGATGATTTCTTAGGCTCTGTGTGTGTGTGTGTGTGTGTGTGAACTGGTATATATGGTTTATGAGGACACAAATGTGTATAATTACATGGTACCTACAACGTGAAGGTGGTTTATGAGGACACTGCCTATGTCCTCGTAAACCAAAAGGTTTAAAAACATACTAGTGTTTTTTTTGAAAATCTAAAAATGCAGTAAGTTTCCTGTAAGGGGTAGGTTTAGGTGTAGGGTTGGTGTAGGGCAATATCACATACAGTTTGTACAGTATAAAAACCATTACACCTATGGAGAGTCCCCGTAAACCACATATGCCAGACTCTGTGTGTGTATGTGTGTGTATGTGTGTGTGTGTGTGTGTGTTGGAATATTTAGCATGTTTTAGCACTTAGCTAATCATTATTAGCATGTAGCTATTCACTGCTAGCATGTGTAGCATGATGGAAGTCCTGTTTGCTCTGAATCAAAAGAGCAAATGACATTTCTATCCAAAAATATCCCTTTTGATCTGTTTAAATGGAGGTCTATGGGGTGGTTGCTAGGGTGCTGTAAGTGGTTGCTAGGGTGTGGCTATGAAGATCATAGGTCATTACTTATTGGTTACTTAAAAGATGAGTCAAATGAGTGTGTGTGAGTTACAGAGAGAGAGAGAGAGAAGGGGTTCCTAAGGGCCTGTGTGTGTGTGTGTGTGTGTATGTGTGTGTGTGTGTGAGAAAGTGACAGTTGAGATTCAAATTCATGAACATTCCGCCATTGTAAGTCAATGGGACTTTTTTGCCCGCTTTTTCGTCCGCTGTGCGAACATCGTAGGTCCGATTGCTTAGAAAAGATATAGCACACCTCTCCTCAATGAGCCGGTCGATATGACACTTCATTCATGGGTCTGTGACAAACGGTGCAGGAGGAGTAGCGCGCCGAAGTTTTGTCCAGAAGAAGAATAAGAATAAGAATAAGAAGAAGAAGAATAAGAAGAACTAGAATGTACATTTCCTGAAGAAAATGTGAGTGGTGCTTGCCGTGGCAAAACTCGGCACTAGGCCGTCAGTAGAGCCTTCAGAATGATTGTAGAGAGCCAACTCCCATGTCTGTATGATGTTGTGGAGGTGAGATATGGCTTCTTTAAGTTGCTATACGGTCACTAGGGTGCTCTATATGGTTGCTAGGGTGTAGCTGCACAGTCGCCATGGTAATTCTTACAGACTGGTTTTTCAGCCGAAACAAAAGATATCTATACCACTTTCTGGTGCTGAGAAATTGCTTATTCATGTGTTTGTTCAGTTGCTAAGGTACTCTAAATTGTTGCTATGGATTGGCTTACAGTTTATGGGATGATATTTAAAGACTATTTGACAGTCTGAATCAACAGAGCCCAACCCCATGTTTCTACAATGTTCTGGTGCTGAATAATTGTTTGTTAATGTCCTTTTACGGTTGCTAGGGTGCTGTAAGTGGTTGCTAGGGCATAGCTATGAAGTTGTCATGTCAGTACTTATTGGCTGCTTGATAGGCCGAGTCAAAAGAGTCCACCCCCAAGTCTCTGTGACCTCCTGATCCAAAGATATAATCTCATTAATTTTGTGCCAGTGTTAAGTCTATGGGATTTTTCGCCCAAATTTTTTCATCCACCAGACGAACATCGTACACTCAATTACTTATAAAAGATATAACACACCTCTCCTCAATATGTCGCATGATTTGACATCTCATTCATGGGTCTACGACAAAAGGTGCAGGAGGAGTAGCATGCCGAAGTTTTGTCCGGGCGAATAGTAATAACAATACTAGAATGTACATTTCCTGAAGAAAATGTGAGTGGTGCTTGCCGTGGCAAAACTCGGACACTGTAGACACCATGTGAGATAACACACACACACACACACACACACACACACACACTTTTTTTTCCCCAGATGAATGTTAAGCATCCTAAACTCAGCATATGCAGAGGAAGAGTTTGTGGACCGAGCTGCTGAGATGGAGATGCGCTCCAAGCTTGTAAATGATAACAGCGCAACACAAAGCGCGTCAGAGTTTATGTGTGTTCTCAAATGAAACCCAAACAAACAGCACACGCAATAAAAGACTGAATAATATAATGCAAGCACTATCAAAGGTTTTACCACAAACTTTCACCTCAAGAAGTATCGCGAGATCTTATGCGCTCCCAAAAGCCAGGTGAAATGGCTCTGTATTTATTTAACATGCACTGCATTGTTAATTTTGCATGAAAAGATTGTTTTTATCAAAACCAAAAATGAACAATAATTTCATATATACTGCCTTTTAAAATTTCAAGTATGTTTCAAATACTTTTTCATAAATATAGCTGTTTTCAAGGGTTTTCCAGGACTTAAATTTCAAAACGTCAAATTCAAGTACTTCAAGCACTTTAAGCACCTTGTACAAACCCTGAATATTACAGATTTGCCTCATCACAATAGTCTGTGAACAAGGTCCATAGTGAAAGTGTGATTTCATTGGCTGTACAATCATGTACAAACGTTTATCTGTTTATGTACGGAACACAATGTGAAAGTAAAGTGGAAGCTTGTCATCAGAAGAACAAGGCAGGTTATAAACATGTAATGTTTCAGAATTTGGAATTTGGCTAAGAAATTTTATGCCATGAGAGAGAGAAACAGAGAGAAAGAGAGATGATTCCTTAGGCCCTGTGTGTGTGTGTGTGTGAGTGTGTGTGTGTGCGTGTGTGTGTGTGTGTGTGTGTGTGAACTGGTATATATGGTTTATGAGGACACAAATGTGTATAATTACATGGGTACTACAACGTGAAGGTGGTTTATGAGGACACTGCCTATGTCCCCGTAAAACAAAAGGCTTAAAAACATACTAAAGACTGTTTTTTTAAAAATCTAAAAATGCAGAAAGTTTCCTGTGAGGGGTAGGTTTAGGTGTAGGGTTGGTGTAGGGCAATAGCACATACAGTTTGTACAGTATAAAAACCATTACACCTATGGAGAGTCCCCGTAAACCACATATGCCAGACTCTGTGTATGCGTGTGTGTGTGTGTGTGTGTGTGTGTGTTGGAATATTTAGCATGTTTTAGCACTTAGTTAATCATTATTAGCATGTAGCTATTCACTGCTAGCATGTGTAGCATGATGGAAGTCCTGTTTGCTCTGAATCAAAAGCGCAAATGACATTTCTATTCAAAGATATCCCTTTTGATCTGTTTAAATGGAGGTCTATGGGGTGGTTGCTAGGGTGCTGTAAGTGGTTGCTAGGGTGTGGCTATGAAGATCATAGGTCATTGGTTATTGGTTACTTAAAAGATGAGTCAAATGAGTGTGTGTGAGTTACAGAGAGAGAGAGAGAGAAGGGGTTCCTAAGGGCCTGTGTGTGTGTGTGTGTGTGTGTGTGTGAGAAAGTGACAGTTGAGATTCAAATTCATGAACATTCCGCCATTGTAAGTCAATGGGACTTTTTTGCCCGCTTTTTCGTCCGCTGTGAGAACATCGTAGGTCCGATCGCTTAGAAAAGATATAGCACACCTCTCCTCAATGAGCCGGTCGATATGACACCTCATTCATGGGACTGTGACAAACGGTGCAGGAGGAGTAGCGCGCCGAAGTTTTGTCCAGAAGAAGAATAAGAATAAGAATAAGAAGAAGAATAAGAATAAGAAGAAGAATAATAAGTATGCAAGATAACAATAGTGATGCCTTGCCTTTGGCAAGCACCACTAATAATAAGTATGCAAGATAACAATAGTGATGCCTTGCCTTTGGCAAGCAACACTAATAATAATAAGAAGTTTAAATAGGATTTCAGTAAGTTGGCTTTCTCAAGCCAACTTAACTAGAATGTACATTTCCTGAAGAAAATGTGAGTGGTGCTTGCCGTGGTAAAACTCGGACACTGTAGACACCATGTGAGATAACACACACACACACACACGCACACTTTTTTTTCCCCAGATGAATGTTAAGCATCCTAAACTCAGCATATGCAGAGGAAGAGTTTGTGGACCGAGCTGCTGAGATGGAGATGCGCTCCAAGCTTGTAAATGATAACAGCGCAACACAAAGCACGTCAGAGTTTATGTGTGTTCTCAAATGAAACCCAAACAAACAGCACACGCAATAAAAGACTGAATAATATAATGCAAGCACTATCAAAGGTTTTACCACAAACTCAACTTTATGCTGATAACGCGAGACCGCTTTTCACCTCAAGAAGTATCGCGAGATCTTATGCGCTCCCAAAAGCCAGGTGAAATGGCTCTGTATTTATTTAACATGCACTGCATTGTTAATTTTGCATGAAAAGATTGTTTTTATCAAAACCAAAAATGAACAATAATTTCATATATACTGCCTTTTAAAATTTCAAGTATTTTTCAAATACTTTTTCATAAATATAGCTGTTTTCAAGGGTTTTCCAAGACTTAAATTTCAAAACGTCAAATTCAAGTACTTCAAGCACTTTAAGCACCTTGTACAAACCCTGAATATTACAGATTTGCCTCATCACAGTAGTCTGTGAACAAGGTCCATAGTGAAAGTGTGATTCCATTGGCTGTACAATCATGTACAAACGTTTATCTGTTTATGTACGGAACACAATGTGAAAGTAAAGTGGAAGCTTGTCATCAGAAGAACAAGGCAGGTTATAAACATGTAATGTTGCAGAATTTGGAATTTGGCTAAGAAATTTTATGCCATGAGAGAGAGAAACAGAGAGAAAGAGAGATGATTCCTTAGGCCCTGTGTGTGTGTGTGTGTGTGTGAGTGTGTGTGTGTGTGTGTGTGTGTGTGTGTGAACTGGTATATATGGTTTATGAGGACACAAATGTGTATAATTACATGGGTACTACAACGTGAAGGTGGTTTATGAGGACACTGCCTATGTCCCCGTAAACCAAAAGGCTTAAAAACATACTAAATAGTGTTTTTTTAAAAATCTAAAACTGCAGAAAGTTTCCTGTAAGGGGTAGGTTTAGGTGTAGGATTGGTGTAGGGCAATAGCACATACAGTTTGTACAGTATAAAAACCATTACACCTATGGAGAGTCCCCGTAAGCCACATATGCCAGACTCTGTGTATGTGTGTGTGTGTGTGTGTGTGTGTGTGTGTGTTGGAATATTTAGCATGTTTTAGCACTTAGCTAATCATTATTAGCATGTAGCTATTCACTGCTAGCATGTGTAGCATGATGGAAGTCCTGTTTGCTCTGAATCAAAAGCGCAAATGACATTTCTATTCAAAGATATCCCTTTTGATTTGTTTAAATTGAGGTCTATGGGGTGGTTGCTAGGGTGCTGTAAGTGGTTGCTAGGGTGTGGCTATGAAGATCATAGGTCATTAGTTATTGGTTACTTAAAAGATGAGTCAAATGAGTGTGTGTGAGTTACAGAGAGAGAGAGAGAGAAGGGGTTCCTAAGGGCCTGTGTGTGTGTGTGTGTGTGTGTGTGTGTGTGTGTGTGTGTGTGTGTGTGTGAGAAAGTGACAGTTGAGATTCAAATTCATGAACATTCCATCATTGTAAGTCAATGGGACTTTTTTGCCCACTTTTTCGTCCGCTGTGTGAACATCGTAGGTCCGATCGCTTAGAAAAGATATAGCACACCTCTCCTCAATGAGCCGGTCGATATGACACCTCATTCATGGGTCTGTGACAAACGGTGCAGGAGGAGTAGCGCGCCGAAGTTTTGTCCAGAAGAAGAATAAGAAGAAGAACTAGAATGTACATTTCCTGAAGAAAATGTGAGTGGTGCTTGCCGTGGCAAAACTCGGCACTAGGCCGTCAGTAGAGCCTTCAGCATGATTGTAGAGAGCCAACTCCCATGTCTGTATGATGTTGTGGAGCTGAGATATGGCTTCTTTATGTTGCTATACGGTCACTAGGGTGCTCTATATGGTTGCTAGGGTGTAGCTGCAGAGTCGCCATGGTAATTCTTACAGACTGGTTTTTCAGCCGAAACAAAAGATATCTATACCACTTTCTGGTGCTGAGAAATTGCTTATTCATGTGTTTGTTCAGTTGCTAAGGTACTCTAAATTGTTGCTATGGATTGGCTATACACTTTATGGGATGATATTTAAGGACTATTTGACAGTCTGAATCAACAGAGCCCAACCCCATGTTTCTACAATGTTCTGGTGCTGAATAATTGTTTGTTAATGTCCTTTTACGGTTGCTAGGGTGCTTTAAGTGGTTGCTAGGGCATAGCTATGAAGTTGTCATGTCAGTAATTATTGGCTGCTTGATAGGCCGAGTCAAAAGAGCCCACCCCCAAGTCTCTGTGACCTCCTGATCCAAAGATATAATCTCATTAATTTTGTGCCAGTGTTAAGTCTATGGGACTTTTTCGCCCAATTTTTTTCATCCACCAGACGAACATCGTACACTCAATTACTTATAAAAGATATAGCACACCTCTCCTCAATATGTCGCATGATTTGACATCTCATTCATGGGTCTACGACAAAAGGTGCAGGAGGAGTATCGCGCCGAAGTTTTGTCCGGGCGAATAGTAATAACAATACTAGAATGTACATTTCCTGAAGAAAATGTGAGTGGTGCTTGCCGTGGCAAAACTCGGACACTGTAGACACCATGTGAGATAACACACACACACACACTTTTTTTTCCCCAGATGAATGTTAAGCATCCTAAACTCAGCATATGCAGAGGAAGAGTTTGTGGACCGAGCTGCTGAGATGGAGATGCGCTCCAAGCTTGTAAATGATAACAGCGCAACACAAAGCACGTCAGAGTTTATGTGTGTTCTCAAATGAAACCCAAACAAACAGCACACGCAATAAAAGACTGAATAATATAATGCAAGCACTATCAAAGGTTTTACCACAAACTCAACTTTATGCTGATAACGCGAGACCGCTTTTCACCTCAAGCAGTATCGCAAGATCTTATGCGCTCCCAAAAGCCAGGTGAAATGGCTCTGTATTTATTTAACATGCACTGCATTGTTAATTTTGCATGAAAAGATTGTTTTTATCAAAACCAAAAATTAACAATAATTTCATATATACTGCCTTTTAAAATTTCAAGTATTTTTCAAATACTTTTTCATAAATATAGCTGTTTTCAAGGGTTTTCCAGGACTTCAATTTCAAAACGTCAAATTCAAGTACTTCAAGCACTTTAAGCACCTTGTACAAACCCTGAATATTACAGATTTGCCTCATCACAATAGTCTGTGAACAAGGTCCATAGTGAAAGTGTGATTCCATTGGCTGTACAATCATGTACAAACGTTTATCTGTTTATGTACGGAACACAATGTGAAAGTGAAAGAGAGATGATTCCTTAGGCCCTGTGTGCGTGTGTGTGTGTGTGTGTGAACTGGTATATATGGTTTATGAGGACACAAATGTGTATAATTACATGGGTACTACAACGTGAAGGTGGTTTATGAGGACACTGCCTATGTCCCCGTAAACCAAAAGGCTTAAAAACATACTAAATGGTGTTTTTTGGAAAATCTAAAAATGCAGAAAGTTTCCTGTAAGGGGTAGGTTTAGGTGTAGGGTTGGTGTAGGGCAATAGCACATACAGTTTGTACAGTATAAAAACCATTACACCTATGGAGAGTCCCCGAAAACCACATATGCCAGACTCTGTGTATGTGTGTGTGTGTGTGTGTGTGTGTGTTGGAATATTTAGCATGTTTTAGCACTTAGCTAATCATTATTAGCATGTAGCTATTCACTGCTAGCATGTGTAGCATGATGGAAGTCCTGTTTGCTCTGAATCAAAAGAGCAAATGACATTTCTATCCAAAGATATCCCTTTTGATCTGTTTAAATGGAGGTCTATGGGGTGGTTGCTAGGGTGCTGTAAGTGGTTGCTAGGGTGTGGCTGTGAAGATCATAGGTCATTACTTATTGGTTACTTAAAAGATGAGTCAAATGAGTGTGTGTGAGTTACAGAGAGAGAGAGAGAGAAGGGGTTCCTAAGGGCCTGTGTGTGTGTGTGTGTGTGTGTGTGTGTGTGTGTGTGTGTGTGTGTGTGTGTGTGTGTGTGTGTGTGAGAAAGTGACAGTTGAGATTCAAATTCATGAACATTCCGCCATTGTAAGTCAATGGGACTTTTTTGCCCGCTTTTTCGTCCGCTGTGCGAACATCGTAGGTCCGATCGCTTAGAAAAGATATAGCACACCTCTCCTCAATGAGCCGGTCGATATGACACCTCATTCATGGGTCTGTGACAAACGGTGCAGGAGGAGTAGCGCGCCGAAGTTTTGTCCAGAAGAAGAATAAGAATAAGAAGAAGAATAAGAAGAAGAATAATAAGTATGCAAGATAACAATAGTGATGCCTTGCCTTTGGCAAGCACCACTAATAAGAAGAACTAGAATGTACATTTCCTGAAGAAAATGTGAGTGGTGCTTGCCGTGGCAAAACTCGGACACTGTAGACATCATTTGAGATAACACACACACACACACACACACTTTTTTTCCCCAGATGAATGTTAAGCATCGTAAACTCAGCATATGCAGAGGAAGAGTTTGTGGACCGAGCTGCTGAGATGGAGATGCGCTCCAAGCTTGTAAATGATAACAGCGCAACACAAAGCGCGTCAGAGTTTATGTGTGTTCTCAAATGAAACCCAAACAAACAGCACACGCAATAAAAGACTGAATAATATAATGCAAGCACTATCAGAGGTTTTACCACAAACTTTCACCTCAAGAAGTATCGCGAGATCTTATGCGCTCCCAAAAGCCAGGTGAAATGGCTCTGTATTTATTTAACATGCACTGCATTGTTAATTTTGCATGAAAAGATTGTTTTTATCGAAACCAAAAATGAACAATAATTTCATATATACTGCCTTTTAAAATTTCAAGTATTTTTCAAATACTTTTTCATAAATATAGCTGTTTTCAAGCATTTTCCAGGACTTAAATTTCAAAACGTCAAATTCAAGTACTTCAAGCACTTTAAGCACCTTGTACAAACCCTGAATATTACAGATTTGCCTCATCACAATAGTCTGTGAACAAGGTCCATAGTGAAAGTGTGATTCCATTGGCTGTACAATCATGTACAAACGTTTATCTGTTTATGTACGGAACACAATGTGAAAGTAAAGTGGAAGCTTGTCATCAGAAGAACAAGGCAGGTTATAAACATGTAATGTTGCAGAATTTGGAATTTGGCTAAAAAATTTTATGCCATGAGAGAGAGAAACAGAGAGAAAGAGAGATGATTCCTTAGGCCCTGTGTGTGTGTGTGTGTGTGTGTGTGTGTGTGTGTGTGTGTGTGTGTGTGTGTGTGTGTGAGTGTGTGTGTGTGAACTGGTATATATGGTTTATGAGGACACAAATGTGTATAATTACATGGGTACTACAACGTGAAGGTGGTTTATGAGGACACTGCCTATGTCCCCGTAAACCAAAAGGCTTAAAAACATAATAAATAGTGTTTTATTTGAAAATCTAAAAATGCAGAAAGTTTCCTGTAAGGGGTAGGTTTAGGTGTAGGGTTGGTGTAGGGCAATAGCACATACAGTTTGTACAGTATAAAAACCATTACACCTATGGAGAGTCCCCGTAAACCACATATGCCAGACTCTGTGTGTGTGTGTGTGTGTGTGTGTGTGTGTGTTGGAATATTTAGCATGTTTTAGCACTCAGCTAATCATTATTAGCATGTAGCTATTCACTGCTAGCATGTGTAGCATGATGGAAGTCCTGTTTGCTCTGAATCAAAAGAGCAAATGACATTTCTATCCAAAGATATCCCTTTTGATCTGTTTAAATGGAGGTCTATGGGGTGGTTGCTAGGGTGCTGTAAGTGGTTGCTAGGGTGTGGCTATGAAGATCATAGGTCATTACTTATTGGTTACTTAAAAGATGAGTCAAATGAGTGTGTGTGAGTTACAGAGAGAGAGAGAGAGAGAAGGGGTTCCTAAGGGCCTGTGTGTGTGTGTGTGTGTGTGTGTGTGTGTGTGTGTGTGTGTGTGTGTGTGTGTGTGTGTGTGTGTGTGAGAAAGTGACAGTTGAGATTCAAATTCATGAACATTCCGCCATTGTAAGTCAATGGGACTTTTTTGCCCGCTTTTTCGTCCGCTGTGCGAACATCGTAGGTCCGATCGCTTAGAAAAGATATAGCACACCTCTCCTCAATGAGCCGGTCGATATGACACCTCATTCATGGGTCTGTGACAAACGGTGCAGGAGGAGTAGCGCGCCGAAGTTTTGTCCAGAAGAAGAATAAGAATAAGAAGAAGAAGAATAAGAAGAACTAGATAAAAAAGTTTGTCGAGACAAACTTTAAGTTGGCTTGAGAAAGCCGGACCAGAAAGTTTTAAAAAAGTTTGGAAAGTTTAAGTTTGAAAAGTTTGGGAAGTTTTAAGTTTGACGGTTTTCAGTCTGAATTAGTTAGAAGTTTAGCATAGTTTTAAAAGTTTAAAGTTTGATAGATAGATAGATAGATAGATAGATAGATAGATAGATAGATAGATAGATAGATTCTAAGGACCTCAGAGTGGTTGCTAGGGTACTTAGAGTGGTTGCTATGATGGTTGCTAGGCTAGCTCTGGTGGTTGCTAAGGTGGTTGCTAAGGTGTTGCTATGCGGTTGCTATGTTACTCAGGGTGGTTGCTAAGGTGTTGCTATGTGTTTGCTAGGGTGTCCAGGGTGGTTGCTAGGGTATTGCTTAGCAGTTGCTAGGGTGTTGCTATGGTACCCAGAGTGGTTGCTAAGGTGTTTCTATGTGGTTGCTAGGGTACTCAGGGTGGTTAATAAGGTGTTGCTATGCGGTTGCTAGGGTACTCTGGGTGGTTGCTAAGGTGTTGCTATGCAGTTGCTAAGGTTCCCAGGGTGGTTGCTAAGGTGTTGTTATGCGGTTGCTAGGGTACTCTGGGTGGTTGCTAAGGTGTTGCTATGCGGTTGCTAGGTTGTCCAGGGCGATTGCTAAGGTGTTGCTATGCGGTTGCTAAGATACCCAGATTGGTTGCTAAGGTGTTGCTATGCGGTTGCTAGGGTACTTGGGCTGGTTGCTATGGTGTTGCTATGCGGTTGCTAAGGTATCTGGGGTAGTTGCTAGGGTGTTGCTATGTGGTTGCTAGGGTACACTGGGTGGTTGCTATGCGGTTGCTAGGGTACCCGGGTTGGTTGCTAAGGTGTTGCTATGCGGTTGCTACAGTTCCCGGGGCGGTTGCTAGGGAGTTGCTATTTGGTTACTAGGGTACTTGGGGTGGTTGCTAAGGTGTTGCCCTGTGGTTGCTAGGCTGTTAGTAGCATGTTTTTAACATGATTAGCAAGTTACTAGCATGTTACCAGTATGATTAGCATGTTGTTAGCATGTTTCTAGGATGATTAGCATGTTGTTAACATGATTAGCAAGTTACTAGCATGTTGCTAGCACATTTCTGGCATGATTAGCATGTTACTAGCATGTTGTTAGCATGATTAGCAAGTTACTAGCATGTTTCTAGAATGATTAGCATGTTTTTAGCATGTTTCTATGATGACTAGCATGTTGTTAGCATGACTAGCAAGTTACTAGCATGTTACTTGCATTTTTCTATGATGATTAGCATGTTACTATCATGATTAGCAAGTTACTAGCATGTTGCTAGCAGATAGATAGATAGAAAGACAGATTGTAGATAGATAGAAATAGATCATAGATAGATAGATAAATAGATAGACAGATAGATAGAAATATAGATAGATAGATAGATAGATAGATTAGAAATGTTAGATAGATGAGTTTGAATGGGTTAGAAATAGTACATAGAAGGGCAGTCTGATTGAGTCTAATGGGCTTCAGTGTGTTTAGATTTGAATTTTTGACAGTTGGAGTTTGAATAGTCTTGGCCCATCTGAACATTCCGTCAATGTAAGTCTATGGGATTTTTATGATTTTTAATCTTCATTTTTATGAAAACCGTAAGTCCGATCAGTTAGAAAAGATATAGCACACTCGGTGAGATCAGTCTGAAGATCTGGTCTGAGTTTGGAGTTTGTAGAGTTAAAGCTCTAGGAGGAGTTAGAGTCAGAAATTTTAGTCTCAGAAGAAGAAGAATAATAATAAGAAGTTTAAATAGTAGATCAGTAAGTTGGCTTTTTCAAGCCAACTTAATAATAAGTATGCAAGATAACAATAGTGATGCCTTGCCTTTGGCAAGCACCACTAATAATAATAATAATAATAATAATAATAATAATAAGTTTAAATAGCATTTCAGTAAGTTGGCTTTCTCAAGCCAACTTAATAATAATAATAAGAAGTTTAAATAGGATTTCAGTAAGTTGGCTTTCTCAAGCCAACTTAATAATAATAATAACTAGAATGTACATTTCCTGAAGAAAATGTGAGTGGTGCTTGCCGTGGCAAAACTCGGCACTAGGCCGTCAGTAGAGCCTTCAGCATGATTGTAGAGAGCCGACTCCCATGTCTGTATGATGTTGTGGAGCTGAGATATGGCTTCTTTATGTTGCTATATGGTCACTAGGGTGCTCTATATGGTTGCTAGGGTGTAGCTGCACAGTCGCCATAGTAATTCTTACAGACTGGTTTTTCAGCCGAAACAAAAGATATCTATACCACTTTCTGGTGCTGAGAAATTGCTTATTCATGTGTTTGTTCAGTTGCTAAGGTACTCTAAATTGTTGCTATGGATTGGCTATACAGTTTATGGGATGATATTTAAAGACTATTTGACAGTCTGAATCAACAGAGCCCAACCCCATGTTTCTACAATGTTCTGGTGCTGAATAATTGTTTGTTAATGTCCTTTTACGGTTGCTAGGGTGCTGTAAGTGGTTGCTAGGGCATAGCTATGAAATTGTCATGTCAGTACTTATTGGCTGCTTGATAGGTCGAGTCAAAAGAGCCCACGCCCAAGTCTCTGTGACCTCCTGATCCAAAGATATAATCTCATTAATTTTGTGCCAGTGTTAAGTCAATGGGACTTTTTCGCCCAAATTTTTTCATCCACCAGACGAACATCGTACACTCAATTACTTATAAAAGATATAGCACACCTCTCCTCAATATGTCGCATGATTTGACATCTCATTCATGGGTCTACGACAAAAGGTGCAGGAGGAGTAGCGTGCCGAAGTTTTGTCCGGGCGAATAGTAATAACAATACTAGAATGTACATTTCCTGAAGAAAATGTGAGTGGTGCTTGCCGTGGCAAAACTCGGCACTAGGCCGTCAGTAGAGCCTTCAGCATGATTGTAGAGAGCCAACTCCCATGTCTGTATGATGTTGTGGAGCTGAGATATGGCTTCTTTATGTTGCTATACGGTCACTAGGGTGCTCAATATGGTTGCTAGGGTGTAGCTGCACAGTCGCCATGGTAATTCTTACAGACTGGTTTTTCAGACGAAACAAAAGATATCTATACCACTCTCTGGTGCTGAGAAATTGCTTATTTATGTGTTTGTTCAGTTGCTAAGGTACTCTAAATTGTTGCTATGGATTGGCTATACAGTTTATGGGATGATATTTAAAGACTATTTGACAGTCTGAATCAACAGAGCCCAACCCCATGTTTCTACAATGTTCTGGTGCTGAATAATTGTTTGTTAATGTCCTTTTACGGTTGCTAGGGTGCTGTAAGTGGTTGCTAGGGCATAGCTATGAAGTTGTCATGTCAGTACTTATTGGCTGCTTGATAGGCCGAGTCAAAAGAGCCCACCCCCAAGTCTCTGTGACCTCCTGATCCAAAGATATAATCTCATTAATTTTGTGCCAGTGTTAAGTCTATGGGACTTTTTCGCCCAAATTTTTTCATCCACCAGACGAACATCGTACACTCAATTACTTATAAAAGATATAGCACACCTCTCCTCAATATGTCGCATGATTTGACATCTCATTCATGGGTCTACGACAAATGGTGCAGGAGGAGTAGCGCGCCGAAGTTTTGTCCGGGCGAATAGTAATAACAATACTAGAATGTACATTTCCTGAAGAAAATGTGAGTGGTGCTTGCCGTGGCAAAACTCGGACACTGTAGACACCATGTGAGATAACACACACACACACACACACACACATACTTTTTTTTCCCCAGATGAATGTTAAGCATCCTAAACTCAGCATATGCAGAGGAAGAGTTTGTGGACCGAGCTGCTGAGATGGAGATGCGCTCCAAGCTTGTAAATGATAACAGCGCAACACAAAGCGCGTCAGAGTTTATGTGTGTTCTCAAATGAAACCCAAACAAACAGCACACGCAATAAAAGACTGAATAATATAATGCAAGCACTATCAAAGGTTTTACCACAAACTCAACTTTATGCTGATAACGCGAGACCGCTTTTCACCTCAAGAAGTATCGCGAGATCTTATGCGCTCCCAAAAGCCAGGTGAAATGGATCTGTATTTATTTAACATGCACTGCATTGTTAATTTTGCATGAAAAGATTGTTTTTATCAAAACCAAAAATGAACAATAATTTCATATATAATGCCTTTTAAAATTTCAAGTATTTTTCAAATACTTTTTCATAAATATAGCTGTTTTCAAGGGTTTTCCAGGACTTAAATTTCAAAACGTCAAATTCAAGTACTTCAAGCACTTTAAGCACCTTGTACAAACCCTGAATATTACAGATTTGCCTCATCACAATAGTCTGTGAACAAGGTCCATAGTGAAAGTGTGATTCCATTGGCTGTACAATCATGTACAAACGTTTATCTGTTTATGTACGGAACACAATGTGAAAGTGAAAGAGAGATGATTCCTTAGGCCCTGTGTGCGTGTGTGTGTGTGTGTGTGAACTGGTATATATGGTTTATGAGGACACAAATGTGTATAATTACATGGGTACTACAACGTGAAGGTGGTTTATGAGGACACTGCCTATGTCCCCGTAAACCAAAAGGCTTAAAAACATACTAAATTATGTTTTTTTGAAAATCTAAAAATGCAGAAAGTTTCCTGTAAGGGGTAGGTTTAGTTGTAGGGCAATAGCACATACAGTTTGTACAGTATAAAAACCATTACACCTATGGAGAGTCCCCGTAAACCACATATGACTGTGTGTGTGTGTGTGTGTGTGTGTTGGAATATTTAGCATGTTTTAGCACTTAGCTAATCATTATTAGCATGTAGCTATTCACTGCTAGCATGTGTAGCATGATGGAAGTCCTGTTTGCTCTGAATCAAAAGAGCAAATGACATTTCTATCCAAAGATATCCCTTTTGATCTGTTTAAATGGAGGTCTATGGGGTGGTTGCTAGGGTGCTGTAAGTGGTTGCTAGGGTGTGGCTATGAAGATCATAGGTCATTACTTATTGGTTATTAAAAGATGAGTCAAATGAGTGTGTGTGAGTTACAGAGAGAGAGAGAGAGAAGGGGTTCCTAAGGGCCTGTGTGTGTGTGTGTGTGTGTGTGTGTGTGTGTGTGTGTGTGTGTGTGTGTGTGTGTGTGTGTGTGTGTGAGAAAGTGACAGTTGAGATTCAAATTCATGAACATTCCGCCATTGTAAGTCAATGGGACTTTTTTGCCCGCTTTTTCGTCCGCTGTGCGAACATCGTAGGTCCGATCGCTTAGAAAAGATATAGCACACCTCTCCTCAATGAGCCGGTCGATATGACACCTCATTCATGGGTCTGTGACAAACGGTGCAGGAGGAGTAGCGCGCCGAAGTTTTGTCCAGAAGAAGAATAAGAATAAGAACTAGAATGTACATTTCCTGAAGAAAATGTGAGTGGTGCTTGCCGTGGCAAAACTCGGCACTAGGCCGTCAGTAGAGCCTTCAGCATGATTGTAGAGAGCCAACTCCCATGTCTGTATGATGTTGTGGAGCTGAGATATGGCTTCTTTATGTTGCTATACGGTCACTAGGGTGCTCTATATGGTTGCTAGGGTGTAGCTGCACAGTCGCCATGGTAATTCTTACAGACTGGTTTTTCAGCCGAAACAAAAGATATCTATACCACTTTCTGGTGCTGAGAAATTGCTTATTCATGTGTTTGTTCAGTTGCTAAGGTACTCTAAATTGTTGCTATGGATTGGTTATACAGTTTATGGGATGATATTTAAGGACTATTTGACAGTCTGAATCAACAGAGCCCAACCCCATGTTTCTACAAGGTTCTGGTGCTGAATAATTGTTTGTTAATGTCCTTTTACGGTTGCTAGGGTGCTGTAAGTGGTTGCTAGGGCATAGCTATGAAGTTGTCATGTCAGTACTTATTGGCTGCTTGATAGGCCGAGTCAAAAGAGCCCACCCCCAAGTCTCTGTGACCTCCTGATCCAAAGATATAATCTCATTAATTTTGTGCCAGTGTTAAGTCTATGGGACTTTTTCGCCCAAATTTTTTCATCCACCAGACGAACATCGTACACTCAATTACTTATAAAAGATATAGCACACCTCTCCTCAATATGTCGCATGATTTGACATCTCATTCATGGGTCTATGACAAAAGGTGCAGGAGGAGTAGCGCGCCGAAGTTTTGTCCGGGCGAATAGTAATAACAATACTAGAATGTACATTTCCTGAAGAAAATGTGAGTGGTGCTTGCCGTGGCAAAACTCGGCACTAGGCCGTCAGTAGAGCCTTCAGCATGATTGTAGAGAGCCAACTCCCATGTCTGTATGATGTTGTGGAGCTGAGATATGGCTTCTTTATGTTGCTATACGGTCACTAGGGTGCTCTATATGGTTGCTAGGGTGTAGCTGCACAGTCGCCATGGTAATTCTTACAGACTGGTTTTTCAGCCGAAACAAAAGATATCTATACCACTTTCTGGTGCTGAGAAATTGCTTATTCATGTGTTTGTTCAGTTGCTAAGGTACTCTAAATTGTTGCTATGGATTGGTTATACAGTTTATGGGATGATATTTAAAGACTATTTGACAGTCTGAATCAACAGAGCCCAACCCCATGTTTCTACAAGGTTCTGGTGCTGAATAATTGTTTGTTAATGTCCTTTTACGGTTGCTAGGGTGCTGTAAGTGGTTGCTAGGGCATAGCTATGAAGTTGTCATGTCAGTACTTATTGGCTGCTTGATAGGCCGAGTCAAAAGAGCCCACCCCCAAGTCTCTGTGACCTCCTGATCCAAAGATATAATCTCATTAATTTTGTGCCAGTGTTAAGTCTATGGGACTTTTTCGCCCAAATTTTTTCATCCACCAGACGAACATCGTACACTCAATTACTTATAAAAGATATAACACACCTCTCCTCAATATGTCGCATGATTTGACATCTCATTCATGGGTCTATGACAAAAGGTGCAGGAGGAGTAGCGCGCCGAAGTTTTGTCCGGGCGAATAGTAATAACAATACTAGAATGTACATTTCCTGAAGAAAATGTGAGTGGTGCTTGCCGTGGCAAAACTCGGCACTAGGCCGTCAGTAGAGCCTTCAGCATGATTGTAGAGAGCCAACTCCCATGTCTGTATGATGTTGTGGAGCTGAGATATGGCTTCTTTATGTTGCTATACGGTCACTAGGGTGCTCTATATGGTTGCTAGGGTGTAGCTGCACAGTCGCCATGGTAATTCTTACAGACTGGTTTTTCAGACGAAACAAAAGATATCTATACCACTTTCTGGTGCTGAGAAATTGCTTATTCATGTGTTTGTTCAGTTGCTAAGGTACTCTAAATTGTTGCTATGGATTGGCTATACAGTTTACGGGATGATATTTAAAGACTATTTGACAGTCTGAATCAACAGAGCCCAACCCCATGTTTCTACAATGTTCTGGTGCTGAATAATTGTTTGTTAATGTCCTTTTACGGTTGCTAGGGTGCTGTAAGTGGTTGCTAGGGCATAGCTATGAAGTTGTCATGTCAGTACTTATTGGCTGCTTGATAGGCCGAGTCAAAAGAGCCCACCCCCGAGTCTCTGTGACCTCCTGATCCAAAGATATAATCTCATTAATTTTGTGCCAGTGTTAAGTCTATGGGACTTTTTCGCCCAAATTTTTTCATCCACCAGACGAACATCGTACACTCAATTACTTATAAAAGATATAGCACACCTCTCCTCAATATGTCGCATGATTTGACATCTCATTCATGGGTCTACGACAAAAGGTGCAGGAGGAGTAGCGTGCCGAAGTTTTGTCCGGGCGAATAGTAATAACAATACTAGAATGTACATTTCCTGAAGAAAATGTGAGTGGTGCTTGCCGTGGCAAAACTCGGACACTGTAGACATCATGTCAGATAACACACACACACACACACACACACTTTTTTTTCCCCAGATGAATGTTAAGCATCCTAAACTCAGCATATGCAGAGGAAGAGTTTGTGGACCGAGCTGCTGAGATGGAGATGCGCTCCAAGCTTGTAAATGATAACAGCGCAACACAAAGCACGTCAGAGTTTATGTGTGTTCTCAAATGAAACCCAAACAAACAGCACACGCAATAAAAGACTGAATAATATAATGCAAGCACTATCAAAGGTTTTACTACAAACTCAACTTTATGCTGATAACGTGAGACCGCTTTTCACCTCAAGAAGTATCGCGAGATCTTATGCGCTCCCAAAAGCCAGGTGAAATGGCTCTGTATTTATTTAACATGCACTGCATTGTTAATTTTGCATGAAAAGATTGTTTTTATCAAAACCAAAAATGAACAATAATTTCATATATACTGCCTTTTAAAATTTCAAGTATTTTTCAAATACTTTTTCATGAATATAGGTGTTTTCAAGGGTTTTCCAAGACTTAAATTTCAAAACGTCAAATTCAAGTACTTCAAGCACTTTAAGCATCTTGTACAAACCCTGAATATTACAGATTTGCCTCATCACAATAGTCTGTGAACAAGGTCCATAGTGAAAGTGTGATTCCATTGGCTGTACAATCATGTACAAACGTTTATCTGTTTATGTACGGAACACAATGTGAATGTAAAGTGGAAGCTTGTCATCAGAAGAACAAGGCAGGTTATAAACATGTAATGTTGCAGAATTTGGAATTTGGCTAAGAAATTTTATGCCATGAGAGAGAGAAACAGAGAGAAAGAGAGATGATTCCTTAGGCCCTGTGTGTGTGTGTGTGTGTTTGAGTGTGTGTGTGTGTGTGTGTGTGTGTGTGTGTGTGTGTGTGTGTGTGTGTGTGTGTGTGTGTGAACTGGTATATATGGTTTATGAGGACACAAATGTGTATAATTACATGGGTACTACAACGTGAAGGTGGTTTATGAGGACACTGCCTATGTCCCCGTAAACCAAAAGGCTTAAAAACATACTAAATAGTGTTTTTTTAAAAATCTAAAAATGCAGAAAGTTTCCTGTAAGGGGTAGGTTTAGGTGTAGGATTGGTGTAGGGCAATAGCACATACAGTT
Source organism: Spinibarbus caldwelli (assembly GCA_039654775.1). NCBI lineage: Eukaryota > Metazoa > Chordata > Actinopteri > Cypriniformes > Cyprinidae > Spinibarbus > Spinibarbus caldwelli. The sequence goes on from CM077230.1 coordinate 36,704,460, forward strand.
TGTACAGTATAAAAACCATTACACCTATGGAGAGTCCCCGTAAACCACATATGCCAGACTCTGTGTATGTGTGTGTGTGTGTGTGTGTGTGTGTTGGAATATTTAGCATGTTTTAGCACTTAGCTAATCATTATTAGCATGTAGCTATTCACTGCTAGCATGTGTAGCATGATGGAAGTCCTGTTTGCTCTGAATCAAAAGCGCAAATGACATTTCTATTCAAAGATATCCCTTTTGATTTGTTTAAATTGAGGTCTATGGGGTGGTTGCTAGGGTGCTGTAAGTGGTTGCTAGGGTGTGGCTATGAAGATCATAGGTCATTAATTATTGGTTACTTAAAAGATGAGTCAAATGAGTGTGTGTGAGTTACAGAGAGAGAGAGAGAGAAGGGGTTCCTAAGGGCCTGTGTGTGTGTGTGTGTGTGTGTGTGTGTGTGTGTGTGTGTGTGAGAAAGTGACAGTTGAGATTCAAATTCATGAACATTCCATCATTGTAAGTCAATGGGACTTTTTTGCCCACTTTTTCGTCCGCTGTGTGAACATCGTAGGTCCGATCGCTTAGAAAAGATATAGCACACCTCTCCTCAATGAGCCGGTCGATATGACACCTCATTCATGGGTCTGTGACAAACGGTGCAGGAGGAGTAGCGCGCCGAAGTTTTGTCCAGAAGAAGAATAAGAATAAGAATAAGAAGAATAAGAAGAACTAGAATGTACATTTCCTGAAGAAAATGTGAGTGGTGCTTGCCGTGGCAAAACTCGGACACTGTAGACACCATGTGAGATAACACACACACACACACACACACACACAAACAGACACACACACACATACTTTTTTTTCCCCAGATGAATGTTAAGCATCCTAAACTCAGCATATGCAGAGGAAGAGTTTGTGGACCGAGCTGCTGAGATGGAGATGCGCTCCAAGCTTGTAAATGATAACAGCGCAACACAAAGCGCGTCAGAGTTTATGTGTGTTCTCAAATGAAACCCAAACAAACAGCACACGCAATAAAAGACTGAATAATATAATGCAAGCACTATCAAAGGTTTTACCACAAACTTTCACCTCAAGAAGTATCGCGAGATCTTATGCGCTCCCAAAAGCCAGGTGAAATGGCTCTGTATTTATTTAACATGCACTGCTTTGTTAATTTTGCATGAAAAGATTGTTTTTATCAAAACCAAAAATGAACAATAATTTCATATATACTGCCTTTTAAAATTTCAAGTATTTTTCAAATACTTTTTCATAAATATAGCTGTTTTCAAGGGTTTTCCAGGACTTAAATTTCAAAACGTCAAATTCAAGTACTTCAAGCACTTTAAGCACCTTGTACAAACCCTGAATATTACAGATTTGCCTCATCACAATAGTCTGTGAACAAGGTCCATAGTGAAAGTGTGATTCCATTGGCTGTACAATCATGTACAAACGTTTATCTGTTTATGTACGGAACACAATGTGAAAGTGAAAGAGAGATGATTCCTTAGGCCCTGTGTGTGTGTGTGTGTGTGTGTGTGAACTGGTATATATGGTTTATGAGGACACAAATGTGTATAATTACATGGGTACTACAACGTGAAGGTGGTTTATGAGGACACTGCCTATGTCCCTGTAAACCAAAAGGCTTAAAAACATACTAAATGGTGTTTTTTTGAAAATCTAAAAATGCAGAAAGTCTCCTGTAAGGGGTAGGTTTAGGTGTAGGGTTGGTGTAGGGCAATAGCACATACAGTTTGTACAGTATAAAAACCATTACACCTATGGAGAGTCCCCGTAAACCACATATGCCAGACTCTGTGTATTCGTGTGTGTGTGTGTGTGTGTGTTGAAATATTTAGCATGTTTTAGCACTTAGCTAATCATTATTAGCATGTAGCTATTCACTGCTAGCATGTGTAGCATGATGGAAGTCCTGTTTGCTCTGAATCAAAAGAGCAAATGACATTTCTATCCAAAGATATCCCTTTTGATCTGTTTAAATGGAGGTCTATGGGGTGGTTGCTAGGGTGCTGTAACTGGTTGCTAGGGTGTGGCTATGAAGATCATAGGTCATTACTTATTGGTTACTTAAAAGATGAGTCAAATGAGTGTGTGTGAGTTACAGAGAGAGAGAGAGAGAGAGAAGGGGTTCCTAAGGGCCTGTGTGTGTGTGTGTGTGTGTGTGTGTGAGAAAGTGACAGTTGAGATTCAAATTCATGAACATTCCGCCATTGTAAGTCAATGGGACTTTTTTGCCCGCTTTTTCGTCCGCTGTGCGAACATCGTAGGTCCGATCACTTAGAAAAGATATAGCACACCTCTCCTCAATGAGCCGGTCGATATGACACCTCATTCATGGGTCTGTGACAAACGGTGCAGGAGGAGTAGCGCGCCGAAGTTTTGTCCAGAAGAAGAATAAGAATAAGAATAAGAATAAGAAGAAGAACTAGAATGTACATTTCCTGAAGAAAATGTGAGTGGTGCTTGCCGTGGCAAAACTCGGCACTAGGCCGTCAGTAGAGCCTTCAGCATGATTGTAGAGAGCCAACTCCCATGTCTGTATGATGTTGTGGAGCTGAGATATGGCTTCTTTATGTTGCTATACGGTCACTAGGGTGCTCTATATGGTTGCTAGGGTGTAGCTGCACAGTCGCCATGGTAATTCTTACAGACTGGTTTTTCAGCCGAAACAAAAGATATCTATACCACTTTCTGGTGCTGAGAAATTGCTTATTCATGTGTTTGTTCAGTTGCTAAGGTGCTCTAAATTGTTGCTATGGATTGGCTATACAGTTTACGGGATGATATTTAAAGACTATTTGACAGTCTGAATCAACAGAGCCCAACCCCATGTTTCTACAATGTTCTGGTGCTGAATAATTGTTTGTTAATGTCCTTTTACGGTTGCTAGGGTGCTGTAAGTGGTTGCTAGGGCATAGCTATGAAGTTGTCATGTCAGTACTTATTGGCTGCTTGATAGGCCGAGTCAAAAGAGCCCACCCCCAAGTCTCTGTGACCTCCTGATCCAAAGAAATAATCTCATTAATTTTGTGCCAGTGTTAAGTCTATGGGACTTTTTCTCCCAAATTTTTTCATCCACCAGACGAACATCGTACACTCAATTACTTATAAAAGATATAGCACACCTCTCCTCAATATGTCGCATGATTTGACATCTCATTCATGGGTCTACGACAAAAGGTGCAGGAGGAGTAGCGCGCCGAAGTTTTGTCCGGGCGAATAGTAATAACAATACTAGAATGTACATTTCCTGAAGAAAATGTGAGTGGTGCTTGCCGTGGCAAAACACGGACACTGTAGACACCATGTGAGATAACACACACACACACACACTTTTTTTTCCCCAGATGAATGTTAAGCATCCTAAACTCAGCATATGCAGAGGAAGAGTTTGTGGACCGAGCTGCTGAGATGGAGATGCGCTCCAAGCTTGTAAATGATAACAGCGCAACACAAAGCGCGTCAGAGTTTATGTGTGTTCTCAAATGAAACCCAAACAAACAGCACACGCAATAAAAGACTGAATAATATAATGCAAGCACTATCAAAGGTTTTACCACAAACTTTCACCTCAAGAAGTATCGCGAGATCTTATGCGCTCCCAAAAGCCAGGTGAAATGGCTCTGTATTTATTTAACATGCACTGCATTGTTAATTTTGCATGAAAAGATTGTTTTTATCAAAACCAAAAATGAACAATAATTTCATATATACTGCCTTTTAAAATTTCAAGTATTTTTCAAATACTTTTTCATAAATATAGCTGTTTTCAAGGGTTTTCCAGGACTTAAATTTCAAAACGTCAAATTCAAGTACTTCAAGCACTTTAAGCACCTTGTACAAACCCTGAATATTACAGATTTGCCTCATCACAATAGTCTGTGAACAAGGTCCATAGTGAAAGTGTGATTCCATTGGCTGTACAATCATGTACAAACGTTTATCTGTTTATGTACGGAACACAATGTGAAAGTGAAAGAGAGATGATTCCTTAGGCCCTGTGTGTGTGTGTGTGTGTGTGTGCGTGTGAAATGGTATATATGGTTTATGAGGACACAAATGTGTATAATTACATGGGTACTACAACGTGAAGGTGGTTTATGAGGACACTGCCTATGTCCCCGTAAACCAAAAGGCTTAAAAACATACTAAATGGTGTTTTTTTGAAAATCTAAAAATGCAGAAAGTTTCCTGTAAGGGGTAGGTTTAGGTGTAGGGTTGGTGTAGGGCAATAGCACATACAGTTTGTACAGTATAAAAACCATTACACCTATGGAGAGTCCCCGTAAACCACATATGCCAGACTCTGTGTATGTGTGTGTGTGTGTGTGTGTGTGTGTGTGTGTGTGTGTGTGTGTGTTGGAATATTTAGCATGTTTTAGCACTTAGCTAATCATTATTAGCATGTAGCTATTCACTGTTAGCATGTGTAGCATGATGTTTGCTCTGAATCAAAAGAGCAAATGACATTTCTATTCAAAGATATCCCTTTTGATCTGTTTAAATGGAGGTCTATGGGGTGGTTGCTAGGGTGCTGTAAGTGGTTGCTAGGGTGTGGCTATGAAGATCATAGGTCATTACTTATTGGTTACTTAAAAGATGAGTCAAATGAGTGTGTGTGAGTTACAGAGAGAGAGAGAGAGAAGGGGTTCCTAAGGGCCTGTGTGTGTGTGTGTGTGTGTGAGAAAGTGACAGTTGAGATTCAAATTCATGAACATTCCGCCATTGTAAGTCAATGGGACTTTTTTGCCCGCTTTTTCGTCCGCTGTGCGAACATCGTAGGTCCGATCGCTTAGAAAAGATATAGCACACCTCTCCTCAATGAGCCGGTCGATATGACACCTCATTCATGGGTCTGTGACAAACGGTGCAGGAGGAGTAGCGCGCCGAAGTTTTGTCCAGAAGAAGAATAAGAATAAGAAGAAGAAGAATAACTAGAATGTACATTTCCTGAAGAAAATGTGAGTGGTGCTTGTCGTGGCAAAACTCGGCACTAGGCCGTCAGTAGAGCCTTCAGCATGATTGTAGAGAGCCAACTCCCATGTCTGTATCATGTTGTGGAGCTGAGATATGGCTTCTTTATGTTGCTATACGGTCACTAGGGTGCTCTATATGGTTGCTAGGGTGTAGCTGCACAGTCGCCATGGTAATTCTTACAGACTGGTTTTTCAGACGAAACAAAAGATATCTATACCACTTTCTGGTGCTGAGAAATTGCTTATTCGTGTGTTTGTTTAGTTGCTAAGGTACTCTAAATTGTTGCTATGGTGTGGCTATACAGTTTATGGGATGATATTTAAAGACTATTTGACAGTCTGAATTAACAGAGCCCAACCCCATGTTTCTACAATGTTCTGGGGCTGAATAATTGTTTGTTAATGTCCTTTTACGGTTGCTAGGGTGCTGTAAGTGGTTGCTAGGGCATAGCTATGAAGTTGTCATGTCAGTACTTATTGGCTGCTTGATAGGCCGAGTCAAAAGAGCCCACCCCCGAGTCTCTGTGACCTCCTGATCCAAAGATATAATCTCATTAATTTTGTGCCAGTGTTAAGTCTATGGGACTTTTTCGGCCAAATTTTTTCATCCACCAGACGAACATCGTACACTCAATTACTTATAAAAGATATAGCACACCTCTCCTCAATATGTCGCATGATTTGACATCTCATTCATGGGTCTACGACAAATGGTGCAGGAGGAGTAGCGCGCCGAAGTTTTGTCCGGGCGAATAGTAATAACAATACTAGAATGTAAATTTCCTGAAGAAAATGTGAGTGGTGCTTGCCGTGGCAAAACTCGGCACTAGGCCGTCAGTAGAGCCTTCAGCATGATTGTAGAGAGCCGACTCCCATGTCTGTATGATGTTGTGGAGCTGAGATATGGCTTCTTTATGTTACTATACGGTCACTAGGGTGCTCTATATGGTTGCTAGGGTGTAGCTGCACAGTCGCCATAGTAATTCTTACAGACTGGTTTTTCAGCCGAAACAAAAGATATCTATACCACTTTCTGGTGCTGAGAAATTGCTTATTCATGTGTTTGTTCAGTTGCTAAGGTACTCTAAATTGTTGCTATGGATTGGCTATACAGTTTATGGGATGATATTTAAAGACTATTTGACAGTCTGAATCAACAGAGCCCAACCCCATGTTTCTACAATGTTCTGGTGCTGAATAATTGTTTGTTAATGTCCTTTTACGGTTGCTAGGGTGCTGTAAGTGGTTGCTAGGGCATAGCTATGAAATTGTCATGTCAGTACTTATTGGCTGCTTGATAGGTCGAGTCAAAAGAGCCCACCCCCAAGTCTCTGTGACCTCCTGATCCAAAGATATAATCTCATTAATTTTGTGCCAGTGTTAAGTCAATGGGACTTTTTCGCCCAAATTTTTTCATCCACCAGACGAACATCGTACACTCAATTACTTATAAAAGATATAGCACACCTCTCCTCAATATGTCGCATGATTTGACATCTCATTCATGGGTCTACGACAAAAAGTGCAGGAGGAGTAGCGTGCCGAAGTTTTGTCCGGGCGAATAGTAATAACAATACTAGAATGTACATTTCCTGAAGAAAATGTGAGTGGTGCTTGCCGTGGCAAAACTCGGGCACTGTAGACACCATGTGAGATAACACACACACACACACACACACACACACACACTTTTTTTCCCCAGATGAATGTTAAGCATCCTAAACTCAGCATATGCAGAGGAAGAGTTTGTGGACCGAGCTGCTGAGATGGAGATGCGCTCCAAGCTTGTAAATGATAACAGCGCAACACAAAGCGCGTCAGAGTTTATGTGTGTTCTCAAATGAAACCCAAGCAAACAGCACACGCAATAAAAGACTGAATAATATAATGCAAGCACTATCAAAGGTTTTACCACAAACTCAACTTTATGCTGATAACGCGAGACCGCTTTTCACCTCAAGAAGTATCGCGAGATCTTATGCGCTCCCAAAAGCCAGGTGAAATGGCTCTGTATTTATTTAACATGCACTGCATTGTTAATTTCGCATGAAAAGATTGTTTTTATCGAAACCAAAAATGAACAATAATTTCATATATACTGCCTTTTAAAATTTCAAGTATTTTTCAAATACTTTTTCATAAATATAGCTGTTTTCAAGGGTTTTCCAGGACTTAAATTTCAAAACGTCAAATTCAAGTACTTCAAGCACTTTAAGCACCTTGTACAAACCCTGAATATTACAG